>CM077082.1:211532358-211659116 GCA_039513925.1 Platanthera zijinensis | reverse complement strand
AAGGGATCCACCCCTCTGCCCACTAATGGTGCGGTATATGCGCATTCTTCTCTTACTGCCTAATTTTTGTTTTTCTTCAGGGAGAGGATGAGGATGCTCTGGCTCGCCCAGCGCTTCCTCAAGCGGGCACGGTGTTGCCGAACTGACTCGCCCAGCCGCATACACAGTTCTAGGGGGGCGAGCCTGTCGCCCGCTGACCGCGAGTTCGGGTGTCTTGCGCGCTGATTCTGGCGGGCCCGCATCACGGTGCCCCGCCCTCATGCGGGAGCGGATGAAGGCGGCTCGCGGCTTAGAACTCCTCGTGATTTATCAGCGAGCTGATGAGAGTCCGGGTCGGGTTCGGAAGTTGAAGCGTCTGTGTTTAATTTGCTATCCGTACTTTTCCCGCCAGCGGAACATTTTCCCACCCTTTGTGATTCTATAAATAGGCACCGTCGACCCCTTCTCACCTACTGCATTTAAGACTCCTTCTCATCCTTCGCCTTCCTGCGAGAACCCCTTCGTCCCGCTCGGCAAATTCTTCTGCGAGATGGGTGGCGGCAGTGGCAACGTGGATGGGCAAAGTAAGTGTGCCTGGACCTTCTCCGAGCACAACTTCACTTTCGCCACCATCATCGAACACGAGTTCCTAGACACCGTATGCAACTTCGTGCCGCCGGGCTTCGTGTGTGAGGCGACCCGGGAAGGGAGAACGGATCAATGATCTTTCTGCAGACGAGCTCGCGATCCCTAACGCACACTTTGAGGCGGGTCTCCGGCTTCCCTTATGGTCGGAGGTCTGCTAAGTCTTCAAGTACTTTGGGGTCATACCGGGCAGATTGTTGGTACCCTAGTTTAAATTTGTGTTAAGTCCTCTCATTTAGTTTCTTGACCCCAGATTTATCTATGGTCAAAGTTTAGTGTTAGGTTAGAATGAGCTAGTTGTGTAATGAACTGCTTATCCAAATGTAAATTTGGTTAAGTCCTTTTTGGTTCAACTATAGTCGAACGCCGCTCGACTATCGTCTATCGACTGGTCGACGATCGTCTATCAGTTGGTCGACGTTTGTCTGTCAGCAGATCGTCTAACTCTGAGTTAGCTCAACTCATGTTAGCTCGACAATCTGCGGTATCTGCCTCGACGATCGTCGAACCCTGCTCGACTTCTTTTGTTAAGACAAACTTCTTGATAGTTCGACTATCTTCCTTGATAGTTCAACTATCTGATAGCTCGACTATCTTGTTGGTAGTTTAGCTGTCTGCTCTGTTCGGTAGTTCGACTATCTTGTTGATAGTTCGACTATCTTTCTGATAGTTCAACTATCTGTGTTGATAGTTCAACTATCTGATAGCTTGACTATCTGTTTTGATAGTTCGACTATCTGTCTGCTTTTTGATAGTTCGACTATCTGTTTTTGATAGTTCGACTATCTGTCTGCTTTTTGATTGTTCGACTATCTGTTTTTGATAGCTCGACTATCTTCCTTGATAGTTCGACTATCTATATGATAGTTCGACTATCTGTGTGATAGTTCAACTATCTATTCTGATAGTTCTACTATCTGGTCGTTCGACTATCTGCTCTGATAGTTCGACGATCTCCTTAGTTCGTTCGACAATCTTTGAGGATCGTTCGACAATCTTTTATCTGCCTTTAGTAATTTTGTATTCTTTCTCTTCTGAGATTTATTTCCTATTTATTTGGCATATTTTGTAAAAGATTATTTCAGTGATTTTATGTTATCATTTCTAAGCAATACTTGCTTCTTTCTTTATGCATAAGTCAAGCTTTTCTCTGACAAAGTTGTTTATCTTATTAGTTGAAATATCTTTTCTGCTTTATCTGCCATGCTGTCCTTTATAGCCGTTAGACTCAAAAGTCTTCTCTGGCCGTAAAGAGTTTCTTCTGATGTGACTTTCTTTAGTACTCCTTTTATCAGATTGGATATGCAGCTTCTTAGAAAGCTTTATCCCTTTATAGGATATCTGTCTGAAGGATATGTTTTGCTTTATGCTATTTGCAGCTCAGATTGCAGATCTCAGAAGAAGACAAAGTTCAAACAAAGATTAGAGCCGTTACAAAGGCCCATATATAAAGTGCTTTCTTAAGACAGAGACATTGACAACAACATACAGAGAGATAACAAGTTGGCATAGAGATTGAAAACAAAAAGGATCTACAGATCTCAGAAATTCACATTCAACTGAGAAGATTTACTCTCTTCAACATTCTTCCTCAACCCTGAGTCCATCCTGCTTACAGGAACATTTACTCAGTGCCAAGAAGAAGAAGAAGAAGAAGAAGAAGGAAGCTGATTAAAGAAGAACAACCTATTACAAATCAAGAGTCTTCTTCAAGCTTCTCCTTCAGAATTTCAAGACAGTTCTCTGTCAAGAATTCAGAAGAGTTCCTGCACCCTGAAGCAAGACTTCTTCCTGGATATTCTCTAAGCCAGGGGGAGCCTTGATTCCTTAGAGCTCTCTAGCTCTGTGCAATCCACTAGCTTCTTTCATATTGTTTTAACAATAGAGAAGACAATCTAACTCTCCCCAACCTCCTATAAAAGGGTTATTACTCCTTCAAAAGTGAACCTTGGTGGCAGGGCACCTGATCAAAAACCTGTGTCGGATTTTGAGCTCCTGATCAAAAGCTCAAAGGGTCTACTTGATCTACCTGAACCAGATCAGTTGGTGGAAGGGCACCTGAATAAAAACCTGTAGTAGATTCCTACCAGGGTGGTAGAAGAGTGGACGTACCTATTTAGAGGGAACCACAATAAACTTTCTTGTGCCGTCTGTGTTGCTATCTTTAATTGTTGAACTGTGGCTGTGAGTAGAAATAACTAGGATTGCTAGTTGCTGTGATAGGACCCAAGCTCAACTGTAATTACAGTTAGCTCTCTCTTATGTACTACACTTTGTGTTAGGCTCTAGGGTTTCAAATCTCTATAAACTTCTTCCGCAAATTAACTCCAAGGGAGTTGAGCAGGGTATCATAATTTTTGAATACTCTATTCACCCCCCCCCCTCTAGAGTTATATCTATCCTCACCTTCACAGATGACTCCCAACTCGATCACGGTAGTAGTCGGGTTCGCATGCTTCCTGTGTGAGAGTGGATTGATTTCAGCCTCACGGCCTTCCACAAGCTTTTCTCCCTCTAGACGAACAAGGACGGGACCGCCTTCCTCGCCAACAATCATTTCAAGGTGCGGAGACTGTCAATAAGAGCCACAATTGGCTCAAGAAATTTTCTTCATCAAGGGGGACTTTGGCAACATCTCCTTCTCTCCGATCTAGCTTAGCGAGGCGAGCTACTGCCCCTATCCTGGGGGGCCATGAAGCGGAGCTATGCGGGTTCTTCACCGGGAAGAACTTCGAAGTCGCATTCCTCCGCAGGAACTTGGACAGTCTCCTCCCGTCTTGCCCGGGGAAGGTAAGTGGCCCGCGTTTCTACCCTTTCCTTTTCTAACTTTATATTCTAAGTCTTTTTATTTTTGCAGGAGAGCGAGACATCCCCGTTCACCCCTTGTATGAGAGTGCACGACCCCACCTCCAGCGAGCTCGCTCATGTCGAGGCGACAGCTACCGCGCACTGCGAGATCTCGGTCCCCGCCTCCCAGAAGCGGTCCGGCCGCGAGCAACCACTGCCTCCGCCTTCGCCCAAGAAAGTAAAGACTGCGGGCGGCGCCTCGCCCATGAGTAAGGAGAAGGGCAAGGCGCCGACAGATCAACCATCTGTAGTTCTCACCCCCGCAGCCACCTTACCCAGCGACCCCCTTGGCAGGGCGGCCGGCTCTTCCGGGCCGTAAAAGGAGGCGCAGCCTGCCGCGAAGCCGGTACCGAGGGGGCACCGCAATTTTGGCCTCAGCGAGCGGCCTCTCGACGAGATGGGAACCCCCTATGGTCTATCATCTCAACCCTGTTGCCGAGCTGGATGGAGCAGGATACCATCAGTGTGGAGGCCTACAACTTCTCCTTCGGCTTATACAGGCGGGAGGATGCCGCGGTCTATGACAAGGAGGTCACCGGGCCCTTATGCATGAGAGAGCGCAAGCTCAGCTCCGCGGCTTGGAGCTAGCCAACATGACGGGCAGACGGCTGACCCGGCTGGAGAAGGATGCCCCGTCACTCAAGAAGTTTGTGGACCAAAAGGAGGCAACCCGCAAACTCACGCAGGAAGAGGCGGATCTTCAGCGAAAGCGGGCCGAGGCCGCCCTCGCCCAGTACCTAAGAGGAGTGGTACATCTCTTAACTCGCATCCGCATTTAATCTTCCACCGCGTTTCCCCAAGCTTATCCAGTCATTCTTTTTCCCGCAGGACACCACGACGGCCAGCCGGTTGGGCATCGAGATCGTCATCCTCGAGCAGGAAAAGCAAGCTCTACAGGGGCGAGTGCGTGAATTGGAGGCTGTAGCGGCCGTTCTGCCGCCGTCTAGCAGCGCTTCTAGCTCGCGCACTATAGCGAGTATGAGCTGGAGGTTATGATGCAGAAGAATGTCGTCGGTGATGCGAAGTACACACTCTAAAAATGGCGGCGAGCCGACCTGATCAAGAGCGAGGACGAGACGCTTTCGGCGAGCGACGTGGTACCGTAATTATACCTTCCAGTGCCGAAGCCGGGAGACGGGCCCTACCACCCTATTTAGGGGGCTCACCACCCGGGGGCTCGCCTCGCCAAAAGCTCGAGCCCCACCTAACTTTTACTTTTGACATAGTAGGAATGCGGGCCAAGGCCCTAGATTTGTAATGACTAATCATATGACTTTTTATGATCAAATGCATTCCTGAAAACTTCTGTACAGTGTTCTCTTTATAGTGTAAATGTCTTTTTTTCTTTTTTTTTCGCGCTCGCCCGTCTGTAACATCCCATTTCCAAGCTAGACCCTTGGAGTGGTTTTGTCTTAACAGAACCCTAGGAAGCCAATGAATTGAAGTTTGTCGACCAAGATTTCGAGTCAAAGGGTGGTCACACCCGTGACCGACCCGTCACGCCCGTGACCTAGGGCGTGACCCCCTTAGACGATCGTCGAGCTCAGAAATGTCAACATGGGTCTGATCACGCTCGTGACCGACCGTCACGCCCGTGACCTAGGGCGTGACCCCTTCGATGATTGTCGATCTCAGGAAGACGATCGTCGAGCTCAGAAATGTCAACATGGGTCTGACACGCCCGTGATCGGTCCGTCATGCCCGTGACCTTGGAATGGCATTGAGTGAGCTAAGCTCACTCAACGTCGTGGTCTGGAGGGCGTTGAGTGAGCTTAGCTCACTCAAAGCCATAAGCTAGATGGCGTTGAGTGCACAGACTGCACTCAATGCCATCTGGTGTCATCTGGGTGGCGTTGAGTGAGCTGAGCTCACTCAACACTGTAGACTGGATGGCATTGAGTGAGCTTAGCTCACTCAACACAGTAAACTGTCAGGCAAGATGGCGTTGAGTGCGTTGAGTGCACTCAAAGCCATAAGTTGAACGGCGTTGAGTGCACTGACTGCACTCAATGCCATTTGGTGTTGTCCGCATGGCATTGAGTGAGCAGAGCTCACTCAACGCCATAACCGGGACTGGCGTTGAGTGAGCAAAGCTCACTCAACGCAATCGCTTAAAAATAACATATGCAGGGTGGCGTTGAGTGAGCAGGGCTCACTCAACGCCATAATCCGGATGGCGTTGAGTGAGCAGGGCTCACTCAACGCCATAATCCGGATGGCGTTGAGTGAGCAGGGCTCACTCAACGCCATAATCCGGATGGCGTTGAGTGAGCAGGGCTCACTCAACGCCATAATCCGGATGGCGTTGAGTGAGCAGGGCTCACTCAATGCCATAATCCGGATGGCGTTGAGTGAGCAGGGCTCACTCAACGCCATAATCTGGATGGCATTTAGTGAGTAGGGCTCACTCAACGCCATAATCCGGATGGCGTTGAGTGAGCTGAGCTCACTCAATGCCATAATTCGGATGGCGTTGAGTGAGATGAGCTCACTCAATGCCATAATCCGGATGGCATTGAGTGAGATGAGCTCACTCAACGCCATAATCCGGATGGCGTTGAGTGAGCTGAGCTCACTCAACGTCATAATCCGGATGGCTTTGAGTGAGCTGAGCTCACTCAACGCCATATTCTGGGATGGCGTTGAGTGAGCAGAGCTCACTCAATGCCGTAGCTTGATGGCGTTGAGTGAGCTTAGCTCACTCAACGCCATTATACTTAGAATTTTCTGGCATTTTTATTTCTAGCTGGGTGCTGGTTCAGCTGAACCGGGCCGGCCTGGGGGTGGGCCGTTTTTTCCAATAAGACCTGATAAGTCTTATTTAATTTAAGTTGACCGGTCAGGCTGTGCCACGTGGACCATTAGCTTTGCAAAAGAACGGATACGGCCATGGCCGAAAGCTTGCTGTCACGGCCATCAATGGCATTTGATGTCATGGCCTTCCCTCTTCCCCTTGAAACGACTGGATTCAACTCCTCTCAGGGAGAGGAGGAGTTTCCAGCCCTCCTCCAGCTGTTACAAAGCCATTTCAGCTCCCCTCCATCAAGGCCGAGCCAAGCTATAATGGGCCATTAATGGCCACCAGCTTTTGGCCGTTCCCCCTCCCTGACCAAGCCTTTTAACACCCTCAGAGGCCCAAGGGGAAGTTTTCTCGGCCTCTACCTGAAGTTTTCGAGCCTCCCCTTGCTGTTGAAGAATTCCGGCGACGCCACCACCGCGCAAATGGCATCACGACGATCGGCTCGACTCCAAACCACGAACAAGGTTCTCCTCTACCCCTTCTTCTATGGGTAGATCTTAGAAATCATTAGGAGAGATATCGGGCTCAAAAGAGCTGGATCGAGTGAGCTTTTCCATGGTTTTGAATAAAAAAAATGGTGGTCGGGTTCGCCGGAAACCGCCTCTCCGGCGGCCTTGCCGCCGCCCGATGGTAGCCCTCACCTCAACAGAGGTGGTGGTGGTGGTGGCCGGCCAGGGAGATGGTTGGGTGGCCGGGAAATAGCTTTAGAAAAGCTACAGGAACAGTTGTTTTTCTGGTTCTGTTCGGGTTCGGGTAAAGAAGAAGATGAACAGTAGTATTTTATTATATTATATATTGTATAATTAGGAAATAATCCCCTTTATTGTGCTCTAGGTTTAAACTGAAAATTATAGGCCGTAGGGGCTTAGACATAAAAAGTGGTCAACATAGAAAATATAGCCCTTGAAGTCTAGTTTAATTCAAAACTGATGTCACTCGATTTGGAGTCCTGGTTAGACCACAACACACATTTTGGTGAGTTCTATCCATAGGGTTGTACTGAGATTGATTTGGATGTCCACATCAATCAAGACATCCAAATGACTTGAAATTTTGGGTATGGGCTATTATTATCCATACCTAGGACATATCCAAAAATGAGAATTTTTGGATAAAGTTTTTCTATAGTTTTTAGAAAAATTTAATAATCATAGAATAAATAAATTAGATGGCTAAATGACTTCCAAACCCTCCCAAATTTTGGTGAGTGGTCCCTGGGTTTATCTTAAGGTTCTGGTAAAAATTTCATCTCATTTGGAGATGTTTTGAATAGTTTTTTTATCCAACCCTAGGTTGATCCTTATAGGATTATTTAGGATCAAACACCCCTGGGTAATTTGAGTGGCCATATCACCTCAACAGAGGCTGGTATTTTGGTCACTGACTTTTTAGGGTATGACACACCCTCCAAGGGAGTTTGGGGTGATTTGGTGTAGGGTAGCCCTAGAACCATAGGGTAGATCCCATAATGGGGATTTGTAGGGTTGTGAAGGTCATGGGGTCAAATGACCTTGGACTGACTTTAGATTTGGTTGAGAGGACCATAGGGCCATTATAGTTCTCTGGACAAAATTTTAGGGTATTTAGAGACAGTTAGGCCACCTAAAACCCTAACCCTAGTTTAGGGCACCAATCTTAATTTGAACTATTATTCCATCAAATGAACTAAAAATCAAATAAAATTAGGCAGGGTGATTTTCTGGTCTAAATGGCCATAATATAATTTTGTTGAGATTTTTGGGTTAATTTATACAGTACTTCATTTACAACTCTAGTTGTGCCCTAGATATTTATTTTGATGATTTTGGAATTTATGTTCACTAGAATATTATGAAATCTTGGATTAGGGCATCTTATAGCATGTTGTACCTTCTATATTTTTATTGAGGGTTTTATCTGATTATTTTGGGTACTTGCTTCTTTAACTTACCATTTGAGATATGTAGTCAAAAATACAATTAATGCCCAATTACTATTTTTACAATTATGAAATTTGGTCAGTAGGTGTTTCATACCATGATAGTCACTCTGTAATTTTCTATGGAATTTTAAATGATTAAAAATAGTACCTCCTTCATTAAGCTAGGAAAATTAGTATTTTACATTAAAATACATTCAGAGCCCGAAATATTATAGAAAAAACATGGGTCATGGTTTATGATGGTTTTAGGTCACTATAAAGCTTCTGTAATTTTATTATGATTTTTGGGTACATATTTACAGTACTTGCTTCATAATATGGTAGAAGTGGCCTAAAATGGTAAATTAGGAAATATAGGCCTAAGCACCTCTGAAATTTCTCAAAACTTGGAATTACTGCTTAAATGTTTCATATGATTTTTATTGATTTTATGATGATTTATTGTTGGCTCATTAGTGCACTTCATGTTCATACTAGGGCATTTTAATGCTTAGAATAAATAAATTAAATGCCTGATAAATAGGAAAAATTTTGAAATCTTGGTATTAGCTATATTATGTCATGATAGACCTCCAGTAAATATTATAGGAGATTCGGAAGACAATTTGGAGTACCTCCCCTTATATACCTCATGTATCTTAGGATGGGCTGCATATAGTAAAACCACGGAAACTGAACTAGCGTGGGTAAGAACTTGGGGAGATGGAATTTTGGTAGTTGCTGGTTTGGATAGGACAAGTTAAGTTTAAGTTCATTATTGAAAGCCAGGATAAGTAGAGTGTGAGAGTGGCTAGTGTTAAGTGGCGTTCGGGAACGACGAAAGATCGTCCACCCCGGGTAGGAGAGGAAGAGTCTTAATGCTCTAGGGCTAGATCTAAAGTAACTTAAAAAGGGATCGGGCAATGGGTATCAACCAATATCAATAAGTGCCTTGCGAAAAGGAACGGTGGGCTTCAGCTACCATCATAGTTCCTAGTGCCCTTTGAGATCCCTTCACGGGGAATACCGGGGCAGTCCTGGGCTAACGTAAATCGTAGGAATAATAAATTAAAGAGAAACTAGTATAACTAGGGTTACACTTCACACACCTTGATAGCTAGGAAAGTAGAATAAGTTGGTTTAGTTGCCATTCAGACGGTAGCTCTGAAGGTAGATGCACGGACGGGACAGTACGGGGAGCCGAGGGCTCGAGGGTTGAGTACAGAATAAAGGTGGTGGGTCGTCGGTATTTGATTGTCGTTCACACCGACATCGGTACGTTGACTCGGCGGTGTGGGACACTTAGCCAAAGAAAGCTTGGTGGATATAGCCAGCACTAGTACGCGGATACTCTAGGTTATGTTCTTCTAGGGGCGTATGGAAGGGCTAGGCCCGGTAGTGTGGATATCCACCTAGGAGTTGGGGGCCCGACCCATTGTCTCCGTTTGCCACTACGGAGGTTCCTGGGAGTGAATCTAGCTGCCCGAACAGGGGGAACTAAAGGTCTGTGCGCATAGAGTCATGTGCGTGAGTTGCACTTGCATGAATCATGACATAGCATATCACTACACTCATATTTGCATACAACTGACACCCCAACGTATAAATCGGTATGGGACTTTTTATATAATGGGAGCCTTACAGAAGACCCCTTAACTTATTAGTTTGTATGGGCATTCATATAAGTTAAGGTTACTTACTTATTTACTTATTTGTTCTCTGTCTGCCTTCTTATATATTTACCACTTACTACATGTTTACTTTGTTACTCACCACCGTAGAATTGTTAGATGTACTTTATTCTAGATAGATATTTATACACCATGATAGTTGTTAGATTAGTTCCATTGCCATCTGCTTGATTACTCTCCACCTTTGTAGCTTCCCTTTCCTCCTCTCCGTTGGGTGCTTAGGAGCCGTGGGGGAGGGGTAGGGGATGATAGGGCTTAGTCTTTATGACTAATGGTTTTCGAACCACAACATTACAGGAGCTCCGGATGGGAGACAGGGACCAGCAGTCCAGGGACCAGCACCAGCGGAGTACGGTGCGCATAGAGGTGGGTCAGTCTAGCACCGGTGCACCTGCGACCAGCTCCGTGAGTGATTAGTACTTTTATAGCTTCCGTGATGAGTGATTTGTAGTGAGGACTCTGATGTACCGGGCTCGAGCCCGTTTATCTATATTTCATCTGAACTGTATCTTTGCAGTACTTTCTATTATTATCTATTGATGGACTGGATGTGCTTTCATTTTATATGTGTATTTCTGTGGACCTGTTTACATTTTATGTATACTCACTTCTCTCTACTTGCGATCGAAAAGGGCCGGCAAAATTGGCGTTTTTTAGTGTCGGCCTTCCCGTGAGTCGGTGCCACCGCAAAGCGAAAATTCTGGGCTAAGACCCCAGTGGTTGAAAAAGAAAAAAAGGGGGTCTTACACCGTCCGCTTAGTTTCTTCTGATTCATTGCTGCTCGCGAGCTAGATCGTCTGTTCATTCTTTACTTAGGCTAAGGAGCGATATACGTGGTAGTCAGCCGTCCTGCGAGCGATGACCCTCATCCTCCGCATGGGTTCGCTACGCCACTTGCGGTATAGGGCAGGTGAGCCAACTCATTCTGTGTCCGTGTCGCTTGGCTTCACGCGAGTCGGACCCGTAGGGGGTCTCGACGCGATCTGAGTTCTCACAGTCTTGGTTCTTTCTCTAGAGCTCGCCGCACCCCAGTCCTGGGTTGGATTTTTGGGCTTGCTGAACTGTTAAGGTCGGATGGGGTCTCTGAGTGACATCCAGCCCTGACGGCTTGGTGGGAGCCTTATAACAAGATCTGCTCGGGGTCTTAGTTAGACTCCTCCGAGTGATATCCAGCCCTGCCAGCTTGGTGGGAGCATGGCAGCGGGATCTGCTCGGGTTCTGAGTTAGACTCCGCCGAGTGAACTTCTGGCCCTCCCAACTTGGTGGGAGTCTGGCAGTGGGATCTGCTCAGGGTCTTAGTTAGACTCCTCCGAGTGACATCCAGCCCTGTCAGCTTGATGGGAGCCTGGCAGCGGGATCTGCTCGGGGTCTGAGTTAGACTCCTCTAAGTGACATCCAACTCTGCCAGCTTGGTGAGAGCCTGCTAGCGGGATCTACTCGGGGTCTGAGTTAGACTCCTCCGAGTGACATCCAGCCCTGCCATCTTCGTGGGAGCCTGGCAGCGGGATCTGCTCATTGTCTGAGTTAGACTCCTCCGAGTGACATCCAGCCCTGCAAGCTTGGTGGGAGCCTGGTAGCGGGATCTGCTCGGGGTCTGAGTTAGACTCCTCCGAGTGACATCCAACCCTGCCAGCTTGGTGGGAGCCTGGCAGCGGGATCTGCTCGGGTTCTAAGTTATACTCCTCCGAGTGACATCCAACCCTACCAGCTTGGTGGGAGCCTAGCAGCGGGATCTGTTCGGGGTCTGAGTTAGACTCCTCTGAATGACATCCATCCTGCCAGCTTGGTGAGAGCCTTGCAATGGGATCTGCTCAGGTTCTGAGTTAGACTCCTCCGAATGACATCCATCCTGCCAGCTTGGTGAGAGCCTTGTAGCGGGATCTGCTCAGGGTCTGAGTTAGACTCCTCTGAGTGAAATCTAGCCCTGTCAGCTTGGTGGGAGTCTAGCAGTGGGATTTTCTCGGGGTCTGAGTTAGACTCCTCTGAGTGACATCAAGCCCTGCCAGCTTGGTGGGATCCTGTCAGCGGGATCTGCTCGGGGTCTGAGTTAAACTCCTCTAAGTAACATCCAGCCCTGCCAGCTTGGTGGGATCCTAGCAGCGGGATCTGCTCGGGGTCTGAGTTAGACTCATCTGAGTGACATCCAGCCCTGCCAGCTTGGTGAGAGCCTGGAAGCGGGATTGCTCGGGGTCTGAGTTAGACTCCTCTGAGTGACATCCAACCCTGCCAGCTTGGTGGGAGCCTAGCAGCGGGATCTATTCGGGGTCTGAGTACACTAATACTTGCACAATTCATGGCAGGGCAAAAGTACATCAAAAGGAAGCTTTATTAGAAAATGGAACACCACTTACAGGACTCAAGGGAAAAATGTTTTAAGTCATCACCACTCCAGGTGAGACTTAGGGTCTCGCCCTCCACATTCCGGAGACGGTACCCTCCTTATTTCAACGCCTCCTACACAATGTATGGGCCTTCGTAGTTGGGGTTAAGCTTCCCCATGATTGTTGATCTACCTGCGACATCCACCTTTCTCAAGATCAAGTCCCCTTCCACGAACTGCTTGATCCTGACGTACTTATCGAAGTACTTAGCCATTCTTCTTTTCACCTCTTCTTGCCAGATGGAGGAGAGGTCACGCAGCTCTTCCACCATGTCGAGGGAGAGCCGCAACTCTTCTTAATTTTCAGCTCTCCATTCCTCCCTGCCCTCTTCTGCCGCGACCACCCGAGGCGTCCGGACTTCGAACTCTATTGGGAGCACCACCTCGCACCCATGGGAGAGTTTGAAGGGGGTTCCCCTGTGGCTGTGTTGGGTGTAGTTCTAAGAGCACAGAGGACCGGAGGGAGCTGCTCCACCCAGCTACCCTTCAGGTTCTCCACCTTCTTCTTGACGAGGTTGACGATGATCTTGTTTGCCTCCTCCACCTGCCCGTTGCTCCTGGGGTGGTGGATCGAAGCGAACCTGAGATTTATCTCGAGTTGCCCACAAAAACTGATTAACTCGGCGCTAGCAAACTGAGGTCCATTGTCCGTGATAATGGCCTTGGGTAACCCGTGAAGACAGATTATTTTCCCCATATAAAGTTCCTAATGACCTAGGAAGTTACCTTGGCCAATGCCTTGACTTCCAACCATTTGGAAAAATAATCGATCATGACCAACAAGAATCTCCTCTACCCACTAGCCTGGGGGAAAGGCCCTACTAGATCCATACCCCAGATTACAAAGGGCCAGGGCATCGTGATGCTCCTGAGGTGCTGGGATGGCTGTAGCTGGAGGGGGCAAACAACTTGCACTTGCCACACTTCCTTGCAAACTCAATGGCATCGTGGCTCAAGGTCGGCCAGAAGTACCCTTGCCAGATGATTCTTCCTTCCAGGGTCCGATTTCCGGAGGTGCTTCTGCACTCCCCGGAGTGGACCTCCATCCTCGGAACCTCCCTCTCGGCCACACAACGTGGCAACATCCCCGAGAGGGTCTTTCAGTATAATTACCCGTCACACATGAGATAGTACGTCGACTTGAACTTCTTCTTGTCCATCCCCTCCGGGTACTCTCCTGTGGAAAGGAAGGTCGTGAACAGGTCTATCCATGAGGGGTGTTGGTCCCCCTCCATCAACTCCCCTTCTTCGAGGGAGGGGCAGAATAGTTCGGTGATGGTACCCCCCCCCCCCCCCACCCGGGGGCCGTGCTTGGCTAACTGATCCACCTGCTCATTTTCCGCCCGCGAGACATGTCGGATGGAGAAGGTATGGAATGCTCCAATGACCCCCTTAACCTTTGCCAAATATAGTTGGAGGGTAGGCTCTATTGCCTAAAATTCCCCGTTGATCTGGGAAGCCACCACCATGGAGTCAGTGAGGACCTCCACATCCTGTACCCCCAGTTCCCTGAAGAGTAGTAGCCTCGCAATCACCGCCTCGTACTCGGCCTGGTTGTTGGTGATGGGAAAGTGCACCACCACTATTTGTTCGATCCTTGTCCCCTGAGGGCTCTCTAAGATCACCCCTACTCCCAAGGAATGCCTCCCCGAAGCGTCATCTACCATTACCTTCCAGGGGCGGGATGAGTGAGTTCCGCCTCCGCTACTTCAACCACGTAATCTGCCAGGAAATCGTCCATTGCTTGCGCCTTGATTGAGAGGCGGGGAAGGAAGGAGATGTTGAACTCGATCAACTCCATAGAACATTTAGCCAATCTGCCTGAATACTCCACCCCCTTGAAGATATTGTAGAGGGTATGGTCAGTCACAACTCAAATTGAGTGTGCCTGGAAGTAGAGCCTAAGTCTCTGAGCCGAGATGACCAGAGCGAAAGCCAGCTTCTCCAAGATGGGGGTACCGGAGTTCTGCCTTCCTCAGGACCCGACTCACATAATATATGGGGAGCTGCTTCTTCCCCTCTTCTCGAACCAGGACGGAGCTCAAGACCTCTGCTCCGACCCCTAGATACAAAGATAAATCCTCCCCCTCCTTTGGCCCCTAGAGAAGGGGGCCTGAGTCAACTATTTCTTCAAGGCTCGAAATGACTCCTCGCACTCCGAGGTCCACTCGAACTACTGACCCCCCTCAAAGTCTTGAAGAAGGGAGATCACTTCTCTCTAGCCCGGGAGAGGATCCTGCTCAATCCTGCCAGCTTTCCCATCAACCGTTACACTTTATTGGCATTCCGAGGTGACCCTAACTCCATGATTGCCATCACCTTATCAGGGTTGGGTTCTACACCTGCTAGGGTGAGGAGATGGTCCAAGAACTTGCCTCGACTTGCCCCGAAGACACACTTCAGGGGGGGGGGGTTCAACCGCATCTTATACTTGCGTAGGGTGGCGAATATTTCCTCCAAGTCCCGGAGGTGAGAGTCAACATCTTGACTCTTGATCATAAGGTCATCTACATAGACCTTCAGGGTCCTCCCCCTTTGCTCTCGAAATACCCTGTCCATCATTTTTTGAAAGGTCACCCCTGCATTCTCTAGCCCAAAGAACATCATCTTGTAGCAGTAGCACCCGTCCCCGGTGATGAAGGAGACATCCTTGATGTCGGTAGGGTGCATCCTTATCTAGTGATAACCTAAAAACATATCCAGAAAACTCATTACAGGAAAACCGATGGCTGAGTCAGCCAGTGCGTCGATTCGAGGTAAGGTATAACAATCCTTAGGACATGATTTATTAAGTAAAGAAAAATCGACACACATACACCATCGGTCGTCTCCTTTTTTAACCATTACTACATTGGAGAACCAGCCAACGTATTGAATTTTGGATACAAAACTGGCCTTGAGGAGCTTGGCCACCTCCTCCCTAATCAGCTCAGCCAGCTTGTCTGCTGTAGACCTTTTCTTCTACTGGATAGGGCAAGCTCCTGGATCCAGATTAAGGCGATTGCAGGCCACATCAACATCGATCCCTGGCATCTCCGCGACGCTCCAGGCGAAGATGTCAACATTCTTTTGGATGCACTCCAGCATCCTGCTCTGGGCCACCGGGGTCAGCCCCCCGCTGACGCAAACCTTCTCCACCTTGCCTCCCCGGGTGAGAACCTCCATCTCTACCACCTCCTCCGCTGCTTCCAGACGGGACTGCTCCCCCCATTCTTCAACATCCTTGCCTCCTGGGGCACGGAATTCTTCCTCAGCCTCCTCCACGACAATCGTTTCGGCCGGCTACTGGGCTACCTCCTCCACCTCCACCTGGGAACAGCTCCCCTCCACCTCCATCTCCTCTACACCAGCCTCCTGCTCTGCTTCCTCCATCCTCTGCTCCATCTCCCCGGCCCCCTCTTGCCAGGAGATGGAGTTCACGGTGGTCACATAGCACTCCCTCGCCACCTTGGGGTCTCCCCGAACCCAGACCTAGATCCCCTCAGTGTTGAACTTGAGGCACTGGTGGAAGGATGAGGGGACGCAGTGGAAGATGCTGATTAGGGGCCGCCCAAAGATGGCATTGTAGCTGCTAGGGACATCCACGATGACGAACCGGCAGGCATGGGACTGCCCCCCTAGAGTGACATGGAGTCCCACTCCTCCTTCTACTTCCTTCATCTCCCCTGAGAACCCAAACAAGGGTCCATCTGAGGCCAACACCCTCTTAGCCTCCACCTTCGCCGTGTTAAACACTTTCTTGAAGATGACGTTAACCGAGCTCCCATTGTCGATGAGGATCTGGGAGACAGTGAAATTCTCGATGGCTATCTGGATGACCAATGCATTGCAAAATGGATCCTCATGACCCGACATGTCCTTCCTCGAGAAGGTAATATTCTCCTTTGGGGGTGGGGTCTGGGACGTGGAGGCAATGATCCTTCGGTACATGGTGTGGATGCTTGCCTTATGGGAAGCCTCCCCCCCCCCCCCCCCCCCCCGTGGATCACCCTGATCCCTCCCCAGGTCCCAACATCCGTCCGGTCTTCACACCTGTCCTCCTCTACGTTAGGAAGGACCTCTTCGATCCGCACTTCCTGGAGATCCTGTTGTTGTTGCTACTCCCTGTTTCCTCTCATCACGAAGAAATCTGGGCACGTGGCCGCGGCGTGCCCTTCCTCCTGATGGAAGTCGCAGTAGGGCAGCTCCACCCTGACCTCCCTTCTCCTCCTCCACACTGCTCTCCTCCTCTCCACCATGGCTATCGCCATAGCCTGGTATTGGTCGGGGAAAGGTGGACTTTGGCCCTGCCTCCCTCCCGGAGGGTAAAATTGGACCTGGCCTCCCTAACGATTATCTCCTCCATGGAACCCTCTCCGCGGCCCCTAGTCTTGCCACTCCAGCCTCCAACCCAGTCGATGGTTCAGCTCATGACGCCCCCACCTGGGTTGCTTCTGTTGCTGCGGTTGTTCCCTCTACCAAGGTTCAACTCTCCTTTCCTCTTGGCCTCTACTTCCTCTGGGCCTCTCTTCCTCCGTAGCCCACCTGGCTAACTTTTGGGAAAACTCCAGATTCGACGCCTCCCCATCAAATTCTCTTACCGCCCTCTCCATTAACTCTTCGTAGAAGAGGGGTGGCGCCCTCTTCAGCTCCATTCGGAAGAAGCCCTGCGGCAGCCCTAGGGTGAAAGCCATCATTAAGGTATGCTCAGGCATCTCTTGGACTTGGGTGACCTCCTCCTGGAAGCGGTCGACGTAGCTCCCCAAGGTTTTGTTCACCCCCTGCTTGATGTGGAATAGGGTCTCTAACTCCTTCTTCCTCCTCTTGGAGGTGGTGAACCTCAGCATGAACCCCCGATGCAGGTCCGAGTTGGTGGAACCACTCCCTCTCCTTCTCCTTGATAGTGATGGCGAAGAGCCAGCACTTGAACCCATCCGATATCTGTCAGATCGAGACTACGTACTCGAACCATTGGACGTGCTGGACCGGGTCTCCCTTCTCGATATAGTAGGACATCTCAGGCTCCCTGAACCCCTCCAGAACCGGAGCAGAAGAGACCAGCTTGCTGAATGGGCTGCTTCCACCTACTGGGCGAGCTGGGGGGTCTCGCGCCCCCATCTCACTGAACCTGCCACAACTTGCCGAGCTCGGGAAGAGCACTCAGTCGGGGAGCTCGCCACATCTTCCTCCTCAGCAACTTCCTTCCCGGCCTGCCTGCAGGGAGTGTCCTCGCCGAGAGCTGGAATTGTGAGGACAGAGACTGGTTATGTCGAGCACTCTACACGCGCGCCGAGTGCAAACCTGACCAAGCCGAGTACTTCCTGCCTGAATTCCTCGAACATCCCCACTGTGGCAAGAGGTGGAGGGGGTGGTGATTCGAACCTGTCCGAGCCTTATCCTGATTCTCCCGTCATTAAGCTTACTGAATATTTTCTGTACTGACAACTGCCCATGCTGAAAGGAGGGTGTTAGATCGGATTACTCTAGAGGGGGGGTTAAATAGAGTATTAAAACTTTGTCTCTTTTTCTAGATTATATCAGAGTAAATATAGTGATACCATATATTAGTTAAAGAATAAGAAAACTAAGCTAACATTTCCAGTAATCACAAGCACATCAAAAACAAATGAAAAGGAGAAACCAGATGACACAAGAAGTTTATAGTGGTTCCCCTAAACTTGGGTACATCCACTCTTCTACCACCCTTGGTAGGAATCTACTAGCAGGTTTTGATCAGGTGACTGCCACCACAAGATCCGGTTCAGGTAGATCACGAAACCCTTTAGGCTTTTGATCAGGTGCCCAAAAACCAACTTCAAGTCTTTTGGAGGGAGACTTGTTAACCAAACTAACTTTTGAAGGGAGTTATAACCCTGTACAATGGGATGGAGGATGTTGATGGAAGTCTTCTCTTTTCTCAATATAACTGAGAAGACAGTGTGGATTCTTGTGTTGTCAAAGCTCCCCCCCCCCTGAGAAGTAGAATGCTTCAGGAAGAAAAGAGCTTTGCTAAAGGGTGGGTAGGTCTTCAGCTTGATCTGCCAAGATCCAGGAAATCCAGTAATAGATGTTGAATAGATTGTCTCTGAGGATTTCTGGAACAGAAGTTGAAGAAGACTCTTGATCTTGATGATTTGTTCTTCTTCAAACTATAGTGTTGGCAGAGAATGAAAAGAGTTGAGAGCGTCGAGTGCTCGTTCAGTATTTCCCGTGCAGTGCTTCTCGATTTCTTTTTTTTTGTATCTCTGATTGTCTTGCTTGTTCTGTTTCTCGAAAAGGAGAGAATTACTTTTATTCCACTGCTGAAAAATTTCCTTGAATTTTTGAATTCTTTCCATAAATGCTAGCTGCTGTGGGGAATAGAAAGCGGCTGGAATAATAGCATTAATGAGTTTCCCAACTGTTCTTGATAGAATAAGCAAATATGTATTCTGATGAATACCACATTTAATGCTGCCAAATAACGGCTATATTCAGAGGAATATTTGCATTAAATGCTTAGAATAATATTGCTAATAAGAAATAAGAGAGTGAAGGACTCATTCTGGAACTACACGGAAAACTTCAAACGCAAAACAGAATTCGTCGACCTGAGATCAAAGATCGTCGATCAGGGAATTCAAGTTCGTTGACCTGAGCTTTGCGATCTGCTAACTGAGAATAACTTTCCAAATCTGCACTCTGAGTTCGTCGAGCTGAGAAACTGACAGAAGAAAACTAAGCGTCGACCTGAGCTATGAGAACTTCGAGCTCAGCTCAGAGAATTAACTCTAAGTTCATCGATCTGAGACCGACGATCATCGAGCTGAGTTTGAAGAATTTCGAACTGATCACTGTCTTCTAAAGGTTGCTAAATCTGATTCTCTAAAGTTCACTTCTGGCTTGTCCAAGGAGGTAGCACTAATCAGGACTTAGCCTAAACTCTAGGACTACCACACATGACCCTAGCTATACAATGTTGGGTCATACTCAGCCTAAGTTAGTGAACCTTGCCCAAATCCAACTAGGGATCCAGCACACGCTCACCGCACCAGAATGTTGAAACCGAAAATTCGGTCTCCTATGGAGTTCACCCTCGGGGAAGGGGTGATCGGGCACCTACTTCTCTCCTGCAAGCCAAATAAAAGAGGAATCAGACTGACCCAAGATCTCGGCTCAAAGGTCCCACCACACACCCAGATGATCTGAGAGCGCTTTCCCTCCCTTTGCCAAGAGACGGGCTAAGGATACCTCAGAAAGCGCTAGAAAATCCTAGAACAAGAAAGCATGCCTTCTGAGGTGCCACCCTGGGTCTATTTATAGGATTCTGAAAAATAGCTTGCAAATAGCCAACCTCCGCTGTTCTGAACAGCTATGTGCAGTCCTGGTTGGTCTGCCAACTGCGTAACTCTGCTATTCTGAACGGCTAAGGGCAGACCAATGGGGGCAAAATGGTAAAGAATACCTCACGGAGACCGGGCGAGTGCGAGCCGACCTACCCACCTTGGGCGAGAACTAAAGAACCCAAGGGCGTCGAGTAGAGAATAATCACTCGATGCCCCGGCCAGGAGGGTGTCGAAAGCAGGGGCAAAGTGGAAATGAAGCCCCGTACAAGATCTGGGAAGGTTGGCCCTCTAATATCCCCACTCGCTTGGGGCGGCGAGTGCCCAATAGGGCTAGCACTCGCAGCTCCTGCCGGGACTGGCGAGCGAGGGCCCAACTGGCACTCCTCGCTTGGCTCCTGCCGAGCTACCCTAGGGCGAGTGCGAGCCAGCCCTCTCCACTCGCCCCCCATCAAATATGGGACCGCTGAACTCTGGCCCCCTCCAGCTCTGTTCGACAAACGACGGACTCTGTCTTGGTCTCGATCTCGGGGCTTAGTTTGAAGAAAGCCAAGCACAGCTTGCTGAACTCTAGGTGGGCCCGAACTGGGCGAACTAGTCCGCCTAACTTTGGCGAGAGCGGGTTGATCGTTCTGAACCCGCCTCCTTTCTACTCGCTTGCTTTAACGCGGACGACCCTCTCGCGCCTGCTTGCCCGGGTCGCTAGTCTACTCGGCGAACACGGGGTTGTACACTCATGATTATGAATATGTTGTTATCCTTAAAATCAAGTATTATAATATTTCAGTGGTTTTGAAATGCCCACTCTGCGGGTTACAAACGCACTATCAGGCTTAGTGAACTTAGTAAATTTGATCATGAGTAGATAATGCAAGTCTATCCTACACACAAAAGTACGAATAAATTCAACCCCGCATATACTAGATAGTGTGAATTATATATTTTTGGTATATATAAGTGGTGATAATTCATGAACTTAGAGAAATGATAGTCGCTATAATGCCATAATTCTTGGATGATGAGTTAAAGTTGTACACATATATGACCCATTGATTATGATACATACGTTGATAACATTATAATCACCGTTAGGATGATTCATGACAATGAGATATAGATCTTGACTATCAAAGGCATGTACGGTGAAATTACACGAGAAGTAATTAGTGCTTAATAAGATTCTCTTTATGCTGAAATCGATTTGTGTCAGACCTCACCATTTCTGAAAAGATACGCTTATAAATTTATGAATTAGACTATATGTGAAAAGCGATTGGGATTCATTATATGAACATCATTATCAATAGTGATCGCTTGATGTATGCTCGAAAGGTGAACACACTATGAATTATGTATTGCTTTTTAGGTAGAGATGTGATAAGTCTTGGATTTAGGAGAAACAAAATAATCTTTTCATCACATCATGATATTGGAAGTTGGTTAATTTCTATACATAATAGTGTTGGTCTAATGTGCATGATATTTTTGAGGTGATTGAAAGTTCACGTTGATTGATAAGTAATAACCATGTAGACTGGAACTTGAATTTCGGGGACGAAATTATTCTTTTGTTTATTGGGATTTGTAACATCCCCTTTTCTACTAAGCCCCTAAAACTTAGATTAGGCTAGGACATGTGATGGGTGTATGTGGTTAGGCTAGGTTTGACCTAAGGAGTTAAGGTGGATTCACATAGGGCCCACTATATCGTTCAAGTCAAATCGAGTCAAACTACCCCAAAATGGAATCATAGGTACACATTGACCCCACCACTATGCCCCTAACCCTAAAAGCAATCTAAGTGAACCAAAAGCCACATCATTGGGTCAACCATTGACCCAAGTTGACCGAAGTCAACCCTAACCCCAATTTGGTCAAACTCACACTTATAGACCCAATTATCCCAAGTGGGGCATCATCATGACCCAACCCATGTTGGGTGATGCCATAGGGCTCATGATCACTAAGTGGGGTCAGCCCACTCACCATGTTGACCAAGTCAACCAAGAAGTCAACAAATGATATAAAGGAAGAAAAAGGAAGGCCAAGCCCATTCTCAATGGGCAAAGCCCATGAGCCATGGCCCATGGCCAACCTAAATGGTCAATGACAGCCCCACCCCTCTGAAATAGGAGAGAGAGTACATGCATGGGGGTGTTTTTGGAAATTAGGCTAAAAAGAGGAGAGAGAAGGGAGGAAAAGAGAGGATGACAGCCACATGGCCCTCCTTCCCTCTGCCCAAGCCTTTAGCTGAGTTCTGATGCATCATTCCAGCAAGATTTAGGGGTTGGTGGCCACTTGGAAGCAAGGAGGAGCATCCTATGCTCATGGTCGGCCATCCCCCTTAATTAAAACTCCACATCCAGCCCCTCTCAGACAAAACTAAGCACACCATCAGCTTCAGAAGGTTGAGAGGAGTGGAAATCGGCTGCTGGAGCAAGCTTTTTGCTGAAGAATCCATTAAATGAGTAAGCTCGCCGAAGAGATAGTCGGCCATGGTTCACGACCACCGCACACGTCGCGAAGCCCGAATCTAGGTCTGTTTTGCCTCACCTCACCCCGTGCTAGCTTTCTAGCTCAATTAGGCGAGATATCGGGCTCAATTGAGCCCAATACCATGTGAGCAAGTATGCCATTTTCTGAGCTTTCCTTCTAGCTCGAGTTCGCCCGATAAGCCACCTACGGCGGCCACACCGTCAGGAAACGAATGCCCCCACCTAAACGGCGGTGGTGGCGATAATATCTTGCGGTGGCAGTGGCTAAGTTGGTTGGAATAAGCAAAACAAATCGGCCCAGGAAGATTGAATCCTGACCGTCGGCTGATGGAGACGATGAACTGATCCCGTCAGTTTTAATTCATTTTAATTAATTAATATGATTATTTATGAATAGTGTAATTCTGTCACATTTTATACAGAGTCGTTACATGTTATTTTTAGGCCTGTTAGAGGCATATTTAGAGGCAATCATCACTATAAAAAATATAGGCCTAAGTCTTACCTTTAAAATGATACCCTAAAGTCATGATTTGGAACAATATAACTCCCGGTAGGGCCATTCTACCAAGGCTGATCCTAGGCTAGGGCAGATCTTTAAATGTGTGACCAAGCCAAACCCTAAATACACATGCAGTGAAATTTTGGGCATGCATGTAGTTGGGCTAAACCTAAGTTCTGTCCAAAAATTAGAATTTTGGGGGGGGGGATAGATTTCTAAAGTTTTTATAGATAATTCCTTTATTAAATAAAAATGAAAATAGGGAGATTTCCTTATCTACATGCCCCCAAATTTGGGTGGCATGGTCCTAGGGTCAGTATAAGACCATGGTAGAAATTTCAGATCATTTGAACCTTTGCATGTTGTGGAAAACTAACATGCATGTTCTGGGCATTAGACCGGGTTACCTCCTTGATAAGGGGAGAGGGGTCTTACAACTCAAACTTCTATTTTATAGTCCAAAATCTCGATTAATGGAATCTTCATCTGGTATCATTCTCAAAATTGTCGAGCATAAACATAGTTCTCCAATCTGGGAGCACTTCGATAAAGTGTGTATCAACAATGATTTTGAAGTAAAGTGTCGGCATTGTTCGAAGTTGTTGACTGCGGCCGGAAACTCCACACTCGTACGACACATCAAATCTTCTGTTGCTAAGCAAGCTCCAGAATCTAGTCAATCACAACTATCAGCGGCCGGACAAGTTTGGACTTACGATCAAATGTGGCAAAGAGAAGCACAGATGGAGAACATCATCGGACGTGGATTGCCGTTTAATCACTACGACAATACCCGTGAGACTGCTTATGTTCATTGAGCTCTCTAACCGAATATGATCAGGTAAGTAGAACTACAATAAGTCTTGACACATATAAAGCTTATATTAAAGCGAAAAAAATTTGATTAAATATTTTAACAATTTAGAAAGTAGAATTAGTTTAACTTGCGATATTTGGAGTAGCGGTATACAATTAAGACATTCTTACATTTGCATTACAAGTTATTGGATATATCCTACTTCATGAGAGCTATCAAAGCGCATCAATTATTTCAGTAGTTTTGAAGTTCCACGTACCGGAACAATAATTTATCAAGTATTTATGAATTGTGTACGCGAATTGAAAACAAAAGATAAAATTATTAGTATTTTTTTGATAACGCTAGTAATAATACCGCGGATATTGATAATTTAAAAAGATATTTAAAACCTATGTTAAAGGAAAAATATTTTTCATACTCATTGTGTTTGCCACGTTTTAAATTTAATTGTTTAAGATAATTTAAAATTAATGGAACCATATATTATAAAAATAAGAAGTATGGTAACATATATATATAGTTCTCAAAAGTGACGACAAGATTTTAAAAATTTGTAAAAAATCAGGGTGAAATTTTTTTAAAGCCAGAATAGGACATGCAAATTACATGGAATTCCACTTATAAAATGTTAAAAAGAGCAATCCGTCAAAAAACTCTCCAAATGGATTTTTATTCAACAAAGTCAACTCACGATTTAAATGACGATGATTGGGAAATAATTACGATTTATATGTGTTTATTAGAATGCTTTTATAGAGCGACGATTCAATTATCCAGCGTTTATTATCCCACTAGCTCCCGAGTTATTGCAATTTTTTTAATTATTACAAACTTTAAATTACTATAACAATATATGTTTTGGCAGCCCGTAATTGAAATAATGGAAGCAAAAAATTTAAAATACTATAAGGAAATGCCGCTTATATTTTTATGTACGGCGGCTTTAAATACTTTATTAGGTGTTTTATGTGTTGAAAATCTTTTGGAAGAGATAAATAAAAAATTATACATAAATTTAAATAATTTGGAATTTGAAGATTCAATAATTTCAAATTTTAATATAGTTTTTATAGATTTCTATAATTATTATTATGATTTATATAGGTCGCGACGCGAGATGATTCACCACAAGTACAAATAGCCGATGATTTTCAAAATGAAATTTATGAGGTTACGTCTAGAAAAAAATCACGAACTACAGTACATTAAATGAATGGACTATACACTAAAATACAATTTAAGGAGTATATGACAAAAAATGAAATTGAAAATTTTATTATATTAGAGTGGTGGAAAAATAAAACTAACACATATCTTATTTTGACCTTAATTACCTGCGATATATTAACTGTCCAATCTAGTACAGTAACTTCGGAGTCTGCTTTTTCTATAATGGCAGGGTTTTGAATTAACGACGGAGTTGTCTTAACGAAGAGTCATTGGAGATTTCAATTTGCTATAAAGATTATTTGGATGCGGCGAACAGAGAGCAAAATACTGCTTCCATCGAAGACAGCTCCTCGTCAGTCGAAGAAGAACTAAGTTCGTTAAACTTGGCCGATGAAGATTGAGTATTGGTGATGTTTTCTTTTGTTGGCCGTCATACGGTGCTTTGACACCTTACTTACTGTGGGTGGGTAGGTTGAGAGTTGTGAGATTTTGTGCATTTTGTAAGTTCGGGTAGTTTTCTCGGGGTTGGTGGCCAACCCATTTGTGTGTGTTGTAATAGTTTTTAATATGTTATTTATCTTAGAGTAAATTGATCTCTATTTTAACATACTCAATTCTATTATTTAAATGCAAAAACCTATTGAGATCGTCTGGCCTAAGGCATTGAGTGCACTCAGCACCTTAGGCGCCTAGCCTACCCCACTAGCCTCCCGCACAACACACCCCACAGAATACTGTAAATGTTTCTTCATATGTTGAAGTATCTTGGGAAGTTTTGGGCCTGGTTTGGGCCTTGCCAAAAATGCCCTACTAGACCTCATTCATACTGGGGGCCTAGACCTAGGCCTGGGCTTGGCTATTGTCAGACCTGGACCTAGGCCTTGACATAAAAATCCTGGACCTGGCAGACCCAGACCTAAACCTGGCCTACTAGTCTTTATGTGCACCACTACTATGATTAGTATAACCGACAAAAATAACTTCCAAACACTTTTCTCTAAACTTTGTATGATGATATTTCCCATTATTAAGTACAAAACACTTGCTTCCAAAGATCCTAAAGTAGGACATGGTCGGTTTCCTGCCCTTCTGCAGCTCATCGGGAGTCTTACGATGGTGTTTGTTGATCAATGCTCTGTTTTGCACGTGACAAGTCATATTGATGGCCTCAGCCCATAAGTACTCTAGTAGTGAGAAATCAGACAACATTGTAGTAAATGCTTCTATGAGGCTTCTATTTCTTCTCTCAGCCACTCCATTTTGTTGTGGAATGCGCAGGGGGGCTCACGAAAGATTCCTAGACTTGCACAAAACTCGGTCATGGCACTATACTCAAATTCTATTTCATGGTCACTTCTGATTCTGACCACTGGACAATTTAATTCATTCTGCATATGCCTGACAAAGTTAGTGAAGGCGTCAAAGGTATCTGACATGAGTTTCAGAAAGAACACTCACGTGAAATGTTAGTAGTCATCAACAATTACCAGCGCATATGTCTTACCTCCTAAGATGTCAACTTGCATTGGACTGAATAAGTCCGTGTGAAATAGATACAAACACCTTGAGGAATCTTTATCAGCAATGCACTTAAAGAAGGTCCTCGTATGTTTACTCATTTGACAAGCATGATATGGACTCTCTTTGATGCACTTGATAGTAGGAGCATCGCGTACTAGGTCTTGAGAAAATAGTTTATTTATAGTTTTAAAATTTATATGTGATTGTCTATTGTGCCATAAGTCACAAAGAGATGCACTATCTTTTGCTATAAACACACTGAGGTAGAATTATCTATACAAAGAAAATTGAGACAGAATATATTTCTACTCCGAGTGCCTGTTAACTTTGTCTCAAAAGTAGAGGACGATTTTATAAAACACTTATCCTTATAGAATTAAATAATGAAGCCTTTGTCACCTAATTGACATATGATAATTATATAATGTTCTAATCTTTTAATAAAGGCCACATCTATAAATGAGACTATACCATTAGAAATCATACCATAGCCTTTTGTAATTCCCCGGTCACAGCCACCAAAGATAACCTTTGGACCGTCTTTGATTGGAGTGTATTTTGTGAGTAGGCTTCTTGTCCCGGTTATGTGTCGAGAGCATCCACTGTCTAAATACCAGATAAGCATTTTTTTGGTCTTTGGACATACCTGTAATTAAAGATCACTTTACCTTAGGAATCTAATAAGACTTGGGTGGTCCTTGATTCCTTGTTAACGAACTACCACTTGGAGCATTAACATTGCGAGTGGTCTTTTTCGCAAGGTTAACTAGTGGATTTTCATACATACCTGGATAAAATCAACAATCCACGACAAAGTTACTAATTTTACAGCAGCACACGTAGTCAAACCGATTGTACCTCCTTTTGTTCTCCTGCTTGACCTTATGAACCGGAGTTTTAGCAGGGGCCTTCAGCTTGGAGGAGGAAGCCTCATGATGACAACATAAATAAGTCTCCATAGACTCCTTAGCCTTAGGAACAATAGGTTTGGTTGTTGGCCCTTCTTCCCACTTGGTCCATAATAGTAGTGACCATAGCTCTTAAGAGTAATTTCTTCATAAGGTGCTTTAAAAACACTTTCTCTGAAATCTCTCGGGCAAGTCCATCCTTTGCTCCTTTTGGCAGGCTTTACGAAGGTTGACTCGGATAATGAGCATAGGATGATTCAAAGTCATACTTTTTGGTAGGGAAATTGACCTTTTTGAAAATGACCAGACTCTGAACAGCTTTGCCCTTACCCTTTACAGCTTTATGTCCTATGTCGCTATTACTCTTGGAGGCAGAGAATCCATCGATGAGTGGAAGCACGGTTTTCAGCTTGGAGAAGCTTTCAACCAGTTTTCTTTCAACTGCCAACTTTGCTTCCATCTCAGTTAGGAATATTTCCTTCTGATTTAATAAATCAGTAGAGTCTTATAGTTCTTCCTTCAACGATTGGACTTTGTCTCTGGGAGGGGTTAATTTTACAATCTCCTCCCTCAGATGTGATTAACTTTCTTGAGGGAGACAATCTCTTTAGATTGCATTCTGACTACCTTCCTACATTTGTTAAAGGCTTTTAGTAAGACTCGGTACTGATTCATTAAATCAGAATCCTCCTCCTCAAACGAATGGTCTTCGTGACCAATTGAGGCAGTTTTCGAAGCAGAGAGGAAAGTGTGAGAGTTTACCTCCCGTCATATTGGGATTCACCTACGTCGCCATCCTCTCTGTCTGAGTGAGCCATGAGTCCAAAGTAGGCTTCTTCTTTTGAGCTCGTCTAACTAGATTCAGAGTCATTGAGGGTCTTTGGATTTTTAGCAATGAAGCTTTTCTCTTCCTCTTCTTTCCTCAAAAGGACTTCTTATCATCCTTCTTGTCATCTTTCTTCTTATACAGGCAGCCAGCGATTATATGACTTATCTTATTACAATAATAACAAACAACATCAAATAAAGATTGTTTGTTCGGTTTTGAATTGTACCAATAATTGCTACTCCTCCTAGACCGATCATTATCATGTCGTGATCGTCGAGTTCCAGAGGATGAGGACTGACTCTTCATCTATTTTTTTACTTAGTAATCTCTTAAGCTGCTTGGAGAGCAGAGAAAACTCTCCATCAGATGACTCTGAGCCTGAGGTGCTTGGCTCAACATCTTCGTGTTCATCTGAGTCAGGTGACCTAGGAGGGAGTATCACTTTGCCTTTTTTGCACCCTTCAGCCTTTAGAGCAACAGACTTCTCCTTAGACGATGCTCTCCTAGATTGCTCCTCCTTTTCCTTGTGTTTATTTGAAGCTCATAAGAGAGAAGCTTTCCAAACAGATTCTGCGGATCAGTCTCAGCAAATTTACTAAACTCCTTGATGGCCATGATCTTAACATCCCTTTCTTTCGTCAAAGATCTGAGAAATTTGCCATTTAGCTCACAATTTATAAAGTTTTGGCCATAGTTCCTCAAGTCGTTGAAAATCTTAAAGAGCCTTTCATAACTGTCAGCGATGGTATCCTTCAGGTCCTGCTTGATGGCCTCGTACTCCTATTTGAGTAGAGATCTTTTATTATCCCTCACTCTTTCATACCTTCAATCAGAATAACCAGAGTATCACGCATCTCCTTGGCAGACTTGTACTGGAAAAGATTTTGAAGCATGGAATTATCCACTGCACTGACTATGATGTTCTTGGCCTTCTTATCCAAGGAGACCAAGGCAATCTCATACTTAGTGAGATCCATCATCTTCTTAGGCACCTTGATGGCAGGATTCAAGGCAGAGGCCTGGGTAGGGACATGAGGGCCTTCTTCGACAATCTGAAAAATTCTCAGATTAGCGGCTTCCATGTAGAATTGAACTCTTTCATTCCACATCAGAAAGTTTTCCTTGGTGCAGACTGGGAGTTTCATGGAGGACATATCCTTGCTTATATCCATGGTAGAAGATTGTGTTAGACAACTAGATTGAGGTCTTGTGTTCAAGGTATAAACCATTTAGTGAACAACCTCCCTCTGATACCAATTGAAAGTATCTATTCGTCTACCTAAATCACCTAGAGGGGGGTGAATAGGTGAATTCTGTGTCTTTTTGCGGAATAAAAACTATGAAAAGAGAAACACAAGAATCACAACACAACACAAGGTTTATAGTGGTTCTTTGAGTTGGGTACGTCCACTGTCCCGCCTCGTCTATCTACCATGATGGGCTAGATTCGGCGACTTCTCCTCAACTCAGATTGAAAACAATCTTACACCTCAGAGCCGCAACTCCTACAACTCGGAGACAACGCTCCTACAACTCGGAGAATAACCTCTCCTACAAACTCAATCCTATGAATACGGATCTACAACTCGGAGGAAAAACCTCCTACAAAATATTACAAGAATTGATTCAAAAAGAAAAACAATCCACAAAGTCTTCAGATTTGAAAAGAGAATCCGATCTTCTTCTTCCTCTAGAAGGTGAAAACTCGAATGCTTTAGAAAACAAGAAATCTTGTAATATCAGATCTGAAAACTTGGGTTCCAATTCAACCAAGGATGTTGAGAGAAGCACGGATCTAGGTTGAATTGAAAAGTCACTAGAAGGAATCGCTGGAGGATTCGCGATTTATGTCGATCGAAAATGAGCAGGAGTGGAAGTCCTAAAGATTGAAGACGACGAGACTTCTGATCGGTAGATTTGAATTAATTAGCGATCCTTAGGGTTGGTCGGAAATTTTCTAACTATATATAGAGAGATTCTTCAAGAGTAATGGCAAGAAATTTCCTTGATCAACGCTCCATGTGGACTGTACATGGCGGCTTGAGTGGACAGAACACCGTAAAGAAAACTTGAACCGGAAAAGAACACTAAGTCAGTTCATCAGAATATTCAATGAGATTCCGACGAATGACCTTCAGTGCACGACAATTTCCAACGAATGCAGCTTATAGCCTGTTCTGATGAATTCATGGTAAAGGTTCGATGAATTTGTTTTAATGTTCCGATGAAAGTACTTTACCGCGGAACTTTTAACGGAGAGAACACCTTACACAACGCTCGGATTCTTTCGACGAATTCGTTTTAGATTTCTGGCGAATTTGTTTTAGATTTCTGATGAATTCGACAGAAGCTTTCGATGATATAGAACATTTTACGGAACTTTCCAATGATTATACTAAGGGAAAATTTTGATTAACCAAAGCAAAGAGTCAAAACGTTTCTCACAACATTCCGATGAACTTCACGTAATTTCCCGAGAACCATGTTGGGATTTCACGTGAAGTTCCGACAAATGTACTTAGAAACTTTTTGAACCTTTCATATCTATCCATTCTTTAACTTGATCCTTCCTATTGCACTAAAAAATGAAGTACACCTCAACAGATAGATTACACGTGAGTCAACACTATGTGTTATACAATAAAAGATTTACATTGCATGGTACCGTGTAATCTGACTCACTGTTACCTGACATTGGTGTGTACCTGGCAATGATACCCTGCAAATATATGAACTAGAAAATGATATCAAGTACAAACTTGTTGGGCACATTGGTCATAATGTACTTGATTTGAAGAAGTCCTTTCAGCTCAATGATATACATAGTTGTATTTGATGAATATTAAGTCCATATGTGCAGGCAAATAAAGCTAATTACAAAAGCGTCGAGACACAAGATCAGGTCGACACTTTTGTCAATAATGCGCTGAGGCAAGGAGAAAGTTGTGTTGACACTCAGGACTAGTGTCGACACACTTAATCAAGAAGAGCTGAGTCTAAGAGAAAGTTGTGTCGACACTATGATACAAGGAAACAACTGTGTCGACACTCAAGACTCGTGTCATCACACTCTACACAAGTTGTGTCGAGACAAAGGGCTGTTGTGTCGACACATAAGAGCAAGAATCGACACACTCTTTACAAGTAATGTCGAGATTGAAGACAACTATGCCGACACTCAGGACTAGTATCGACACATTCTACATCAGCTATGTCGAGACAAGATGATAGTTGTGTCAACACATTAAGAAGTATGTCGACATCACTACAAGGGTAGTGTCGACACATCCAATAGTCAAGATATAACACATCAAGCAGAGTTGTTTCCTAAGTATAGAAATCAAGCCGGAGGCACTGACAACTGTCAGAACTGTCAGATGTCAGTTATTAACCGGATCAGCCGGTTACTCTTGACAGAGCCTATATAAAGAGATCAACTCTTCAGACAATAATATACATACACACACACGCACACACACACTAAAAGGAAAGGAAATATTTGTCAAGGCTATAAGCAATCGGCTAGAATTCAAAAGGTGGAGAGAAGTCAGATCAAGAATTGTCATCAACATTCTCCAGCCTAGATCAACCCTAATTTTAACATCAAGAAGCTTTGGAAAGCTAAGAAGGGGTGGATCAAGTCTTTCACTACAAGATCGAAGGAAGCAAACACATCTTAATCAGATCAAGAAGCAGTTACCCATTTTTCTCTAAGCTGGGTGACTAATTCTGTAATCAATTTCTTTTACCTTTGTTAATCTTATAAAGATTTACCTATAAATCTATGAGTAAGGGATTTATTTTCTCTGAGTTGTAAGCCTGAAATATAAAGACAGAGGTAGGGCTGGGATTGCCTGAGGTAGGAGAAGAGGGTATTTCTCTGAGTTATATGGCAGGATTTGCCTGAGGAGTAGGAGTGTGGATTCACTCTAAGGTAGATTTCTTGAGAAGAACTTGAGGTGTAAGATCTTGGCAATAAGAGTGGTAAGACTTTTATAGTCTGAGTTGTAGGATCCAGCTAGGCTTTAAGCTGTAAGATCTGAGGATCTGAGTAAAGAAAGAAGAAGGAGTTTGGCCGAATCAAGTTTATTGCTATATAGGAGAAGGGGGAAAGTGGATGTACCCATAAATTGGGGAACCACTATAAATTTGTGTTTCTGGTCTGTGATTGTTGTGATTGCTATGCTAAGACTATTTTAAATTTCTGTTAAGATTAAATTGTTATCTGGCTAAAATAATTGATTCAAATAAAATATATCTCTGAATTAAAAAGGGTAGTAAAGATTCAAATTAGACCTATTCATCCCCTTATAGGTCATTCTCAATCCTAAAAAAACATTATCAATTGATATCAGAGGGAGGTTCACTGAAAATAAAAGGCATAACTGTCTAGTGAGAATCCAAAGGATTGCAGAGAAAGAGATATCATGGCTCAAAGGGAAAACAATTCCATCAAGCTCCCAGTTTGTTCCAAAGAAAATTTTGGAATATGGAAGGAAAGAGTCAGATTATTCATGAAGGCAGTAGATACAAGAATATACATAAGAGTGATTGAAAGACCCTTCATTCCTATGAAAGTGTCAGTTCTTGATACAAACATCAGGACACCCAAGACATACATGGATATAGATAAGGATGAAATCATTCTGGCCTCTATGGACATGAGGGCTCAGAATATTATAGTCAGTGTAATGGATGACTCCGTATTTCAAAATCTGATTCATTGTAAAACTTCAAATGAAATATGGGAGTCACTGATAATCTATATGGAAGGAATTGAAGAGGTTAGATATGATAGAAAATCTCTGTTAAACCAATAATTTAAAGCCTTCAGACAGGATAAGAAAGACTCAGTAGCAGATTGTTTTGAAAAGTTCTTCAAAATTGTAAACAACTTGAGAACTTATAGCAGGAATTTTACTAGCTATGAATTTAATGACAAGTTCTTGAGGTCCCTAGATACGGAATGAGATATCAAAATCTGTGTCATAAGATAAAAGAAGAACTTAGCCAACATAGACCCTCAGACTCTATTTGGCAAGTTGTTGTCACATGAGTTACAACTCAATCTCAGGAAGTCTGAAGAAGATTCAGCTAGAGCACACATCAAAGAAAATCACTAACCCTAAAGGCAGAGTCATCCAGGAAAGTCAGAGAGAATTCAATACTCTCAGAAAGACTGGAAATAGCTTCTGAGTCTTCAGAATATTCCTCATCAGAGGGAGATCTGACTGAGGAGGAATTGTCTCTCTTCTCTAGACAATTTAAGAAGATATTGAGGAGAAGAAAGCAAGGCAGCTGGAAGGGACCAGCTGAAGACTCTTCTCTCAAGAAGACCAATCATCCAGATAAGCCCAGGAAAAAGAAATCTAGGGACAGGTATGGTTCTTCACAGAACAAATATATTAAGACTAATATTGTTTGTTATTGTTGCAACAGAAAAAGGCATGTCATAGCTGATTTTCCAACAAAAAGAAAAGAGAAAAAGTCAGATAACTGGAAGGATGGACAGCACAAGAAGGCTGACAAAAGCCTCTTAATAAAGAAACAGTCTACATTGTCTGACAGTCAATCTGATTTATCATAATCAAAAAAGGAGGAGGCCTTCATGGTCCTGATAGCTATTGAGGAGACCAAATTAGGAAAAGGATTGTTCAGATCCTGCAAAGGTAAAATCAATATCTCAACATTTAGCCTCATATTCTTTCTCTCCATTAGAAAATGAATCATGTTCTCACTCATCTCATGATAGAGAACATGATTCAGACATTAAAGCTAATTTTAACTCCCTTATCAACAAATATGGGAAGTTACTTAAGGCCTTGATTGCAAGCAAACGACTTGCTAATGATTAGGCCAGAGAATTAGAATCTCTAATGGGTACATCTTTTCAGTTGGAAAGGACCGACATAAAGTTGGACCTGTAAATACTGAAGCTTATTGAACTATCCAATAAGATAAATAGCCAGGCAGAGGTAATAGTAAAATAGGTTAACACTGTCAAGGATCTGGAAGCAAAGCTTACCTTGGAAAGACATCTCCTGACTCAATTCTCAAAACCCAAGACAGTGTTACCTATCATAGACACTTTCTCTGCAACATTTAGAAGTGGTGTAGGGTATGGAAAGAATAAAAAGTTCAAGAAGAAGTATGTACCTAAGGGTAAAGATCCAATTGGTCCAATTAGGCAACCAGTCAAGTATATGCCTTTTAGTAGATGCTTGAGATCATGTGTTCCTGGACACATGATGTCTGAGTGCTCTACAAACAAGGTCAATAAAGAGCCTTGCTGGAAGGAACGGACATCTAAAGATAATATAGGCCAAAACCACCACAAAGGGTGATCAATCCAAGAAGCCAAGAATTCTTAGAGTTGATCCCAGTGCACCTCACCTAAATATGAAAGGTAAGGGTGTGAATTTTGCACCACTACCTTGGAAGTTGGATGATAATTCTGTGTCGCACAAAAAAACAACTTCAAATGCGCAACCAAAGAAAAGATACAACTGATTTATGTGTTGGTGTTGTGGGAAGGTTGGGCATTTTGCCCTAGACTTTTTGTATAATCCAACATCACCCTCATTTAAGAATCAACCAGTTTTGTTTAGAAAACCTGTTATGTTTCACACAGCAAAGCCAAACCGAAACCAAGACCGCAAAACTATTTGGGTGCCTACGGTAAATTAATTATGTATTTGCAGGTGGAGCCAAGTACCACAGGAAGGACAATATAGTACTTGGATAGTGGGTGTTTCAGGCATATGACTGGAACAAGGAGTTTGTTAAGAGATTACACTCCAGTTAGGAATGGACCAAAAATCATCTTTGGAGGGTCAGAGAAAGGACTCACCAAGGGACATGGTAACATTTTAATGGCCTAGTTACCATCACTAAAGTGGCTTATGTGGAAGGATTGAATCACAATCTGATAAGCATAAGTCAGTTTTGTGATATAGGTTATGAAAAGGTTCAATGACAAGTGTCTGATAAGAAATTCAAGTGATTAAGAGATCATCTTGTCAGGCACTAGGAGTGGGAACATTTATTTTTAAAACTTATTAAGTATAAATGAAAAATCACCTGTATGCCTAGTAGCTAGTGAGAAAGACTCATTATGTGTGAAATGGCACAAGAGGCTAGCTCACTTAAACTATAAAGTAATGAACAAACTATTCTCTATGACTTAGTTAGAAATAGTCCACAACTCAAATGCTCCAAGAAGGCTTATATTCTGCATGTCAAAAATGCAAACAAATAAAAGTTTCCTTTAAGAGCATTCTGTATAAAAACACTGAGAGGTGTTTGTACTTACTTTATATGGATCTATTTGGTCCTATGCAAGTTCTTAGTTTGAGTAGGAAGTCCTATACTTATGTGATTGTGGATGATCACTCTAGATTTGCTTGAGTATTCTTCTTAAAGAGAAAGTCTGAAACACTAGACATCTTTGCTGATTTTATAAGACAAGTTCAAAATGAGATGGGATGTTTTGTGGTCAAACTTAGAAGTGACCATGGTACAGAATTTCAATCTAAAAAATGACAAATTTTTGTAAGGAACTAGGGATTTTTCAGGAGTTCTCCTCTCCAAGAACACCACAAAAAATGGAGTTGCTGAGAGGAAAAATAGAACTCTCATTGAGGCTGCAAGAATAATGCTGAGTGATACATCTCTCCCAGAATATTTCTGGGCTGAGGCTGTGAACACAGCATACTATGCTTAAAATAGGGCCTTGATCAACAAGAATCACAGTAAGACTCTATATGAACTAATGAAAGGCAAAAAACCAAATCTGTCCTACTTTAAGATTTTTGGAAGTAAGTGTTATGTATTGGACAATGGGAAAACTTATCTAACTAAGTTTTTAGAGAAATCTTATTAAGGAATCTTTGTAGGGTATAGTGCTCATTGAAAAGCATACATGATCTTTAACTTGAAACATCAAGTAGTAGAAGGATCTATTAATGTAGTTTTTGATGAAACTTTTGTTCTTTATAATGAGATTTCTAACAACACTTGTCTAGGTGATATAGATTCTAGGATAGAAAAGCTAAATATAGGTGATTCACCTGATCTAAAGGTACACACTAGAGATAATAAAGAAATTCCTATAGAAGATACAGTAACTTCCCAAGGGGAGGAGGAAAATCATCATAATCCCCTTGCAGAACTAGGTGATGGTAGGCACCTCCCAATTACAGTTTGATATCTTAGAGATCATCTTATTGATCAAATAATTGGTGATATCAGACTAGGAGTAACTACTAGGAGTAGACATCATAATAAGGTTCTATACTCTAGTTTTCTCTCACAGATAGAACATAAAAAGTTTAAAGAAGCCAATTCAGACCCCATATGGATTATGGCTATGCAAGAAGAGCTCAATCAATTTGAGAGATGCAAAGTATGGAGTCTAGTTCATAGACCTAGTGATCACAATGTCATAGACACTAAGTGGATCTATAGGAATAAAGTAGATGAGCATGAGGTTATAGTTAAGAACAAAGCTTGATTAGTGGCTAAAGGATATAGACAAGAGGAAGGGATAGACTTTGACCAAACCTTTGCACCTGTAGCTAGGCTAGAAGCCATAAGGTTGTTCTTAGCTCATACATTATACAAAGGATATAGGTCTACCGACCAAATGGATGTAAAATCAGCATTCCTAAATGGTGCATTAAAGGAGGAAGTCTATGTAGAGCAGACACCAGGTTTTGTAAACTCTAAACTCAACTCTCATGTCTTCAAATTACACAAGGCTTTGTATGGGTTAAAACAGGCACCTAGAGCCTGGTATGAAACTCTGTATACCTTTTTATAGAGAATAAGTTCTCTATATGAAAGATAGACACAATACTATTTCTTAGGGACATCAAAGGTTCAAGCATTCTAGTCCAGATTTATGTGGATGGCATAATGTTTGGGTCTACTAATGAGAAGCTATGTAGAATATTTGTCAGGCTTATGCAAGACAAGCTTGAGATAAGAAGCATGAGTGAGCTAAAGTTCTTCTTGGGATTCCAAGTTAGATAATCTGAAAATGGTATATTCATCTCTCAGTCTAAGTTCACTAAGGAGTTGATTAAGAAGTATGGTATAAAAAATTTTACTACCATGAGAACTCTAATGGGTTCTTCTGTGTCACTACACAAGGATGATTTTGGGAAACCTGTTGATATTATGTTCTCAACATGTGTCTGTGCTAGGTACCAAGCTTGCCCCCAAAGAGTCTCATTATACTGTTGTAAAGAGAATACTGATATATCTTAAGGGCACACCCAATCTTGGGCTTTGGTATCCTAGGGATAGTGATTTTTTAACTTATATGGTACACAGATGAATATTTTGTAGGGTGTAAAGAAGATAGAAAAAGTACATCTGGAACTTGACAATTTTTTGGAAAAAGACTCATAAGTTGGAGTAGCAAGAAGTAAACAAGTGTTGTAATTTCAACAGCAAAATCTGAGTACATATCTGATGGTAGCTGATGTGCACAGTTATTGTGGATTCAGCATCAACTACTGGACTACTGTGTGTAACTAAGTAAATCTGTTATATTTTGTGATTCTACTAGTGTAATTTCTATTGCTAACAATCTAGTTTCACACAGTAGAACGAAACATATAGAAATTAGATATCACTTTCTTAGAGAGAATGTTGAAAAAGATAATATTAGCTTATAGTATACTCCAACAGAAAAACAATTTGCTGACATCTTTACAAAACCCCTAGATGAAAATAAAGTTCAATTACTTTAAGTTTGAACTAGGAATGTTGCATTGAATAAATATTTTTTAATAGTAGCAACAAAAGCTTGTACAATATATAAAAGCTGACTAATCAAGTCAACAAAGAATTACAACCAAGAAAAACTTGATATAAGTCAATAAATTATCTTCAGAACACAAATTTTGTCTAAGTCAAAGAATTGTGTTGAGACACCACAGAGTGTGTCGACACTATAATCACTACTGTGTCGAGACACCAGAATGTGTGTCGACATAATAAGTAGTCGTGTGTCGAGACACCTGACTGTGTGTCGACACTGATTATCGTCAGTGTGTCAAGACATTAAAATTTAGTGTCGATACATAAGGTTGTCGAGAACTTGAGGTCTATGTTGAGAGACATGAATCTTGTGTTGACTTAAGTCGACACATCTTGACAAAATAGGTTTTCCATGTCGACATTAGATATTTCCCAATATTTCGAAAATTACTAAATGCAATGTGCCTTCTTGCCTTCACAAGACGGTTACTATAAATAGATGGTATAAGGATTTGTCGACAACGCTGACCTGAAATCTTGAGAGACTTTTCCCAGAGTGTCGAGACCTAGAAATCTTTAGTCGACACCTTTCAACCTCAAGATCTTTCAACTAGAATGGCGCCCAAGATGGACGATAATATCAACGAGGGTTACGAACTGGTGCGCAATGCCTTCATCTCCGCTCCAAAAGATATAAATAATGTGATTAAACTGGTCAATGAGGTAGGTCTCGAGTATCCACTTTCAGAACCAACTAAGATATGGAAGTGAGGTATCTGAATTCTACACTAATGTCTCACTAAACCCTAAGTCAGGCAAGATCAAAACCAGTGTTAATGGAGAAAGAGTAAAAGTCTTAATCAAAAGACTGGCTAAAGTCTTTCAGATTCCGAAAACTGCATAGGAAGATGAACTTGATTCGAGCAAGACTGTTGCAGCCTTAGAATGGTGTAGACTAGCTCCAACCACTAGGTTTGGCAGTTCCTTAAATAAGAAGGGCATTAATTCCCAAGGAAAATTTTTATCTGAAATAATTGGAAAGGTGCTCCTCTGCAAGACTGGAGTACATGACAATATTTTCACATTTATGTTTAGCCTGATGACAAGGATCATCTTCAGAATCAAGACTGACTGGAACAGGGTGGTCTTTGATATGATTGCAGAAGGGATTCAGAAGCCCAATATGGGCAAAATAGTTAGTCTGTATCTGGTAAAGGTAATTCTAGATAGTATCAATCAACAGATTGGATAAAAGATAATTCATATAAGGAGAATGGACCTGAGAATACTGTCTAGATGGGACAGAGTCTTGTCTAAAGAGACACCAGAACCTAAGAAGTCAAAGGAGGTAAAAGGCAAGAAATCTGTGGTAGAGGAAGTTGAATCCACTAGTGATTCTGAAGAAGAGGTGAACTTTAGTTCAATAAGGATGTTGCGAGAAGCACAAAGGAGATCTCCAAGGTTCTCGCCTGAAACTAGTGTACAAGTGTAGGGGAGAACATTCCAGAACAAGAAATACTTGAGGGAGAGAACCTCTATGAATTGCCAATGGATACAACAATTGCTATAATAATGGATGTTGTACATGAAGTAGAAAAATCAAAAGAACCTGAACAAGAAATGTCTTAGAAAGAGACTGCAGAAGACATTCTTTTGTCAACACCATCTAGCATCCAGGGGGAGATTGCTGACAATTCCTAGATTGAAGTTCCTGATGCTGAGATTCAGTATGCAGATGTTACCTTGGAAAGTCTTAATGCAAATACTGAAGGTACAAAAAAGCAAAACTCTATTGAGATGGTCAACTCATCAGATTCTGAGGGAGAGGAAGCTTCACAACTTAAGAAAAGGAAACTATCTGAGTTAAGAAAAGGAAGTAAGAATTACAAGAAGTATCTCCAATCTGGACCACAGTCAGCTCCTGCACTAGATTATAGCTCCCTGCTAGTTCAACTATAGATAATGCTTGATAAACAAAGGCAAGACCTAGAAAAGTATGTGGATGAAAGCAACAAGGAGTTGCAATTTCAGCTGATACAGGACATAAAATCAATTAGATTTGAGGTAAACTTGTTAAAGACTGGCATGACCAACTTCTTTGAGAAAGGAGCAAATGATGTTGTCTACCTGGCCAAGCAACAACAGAAAGCCAAACAACTAGAGGCTGATATGGCAATCAAGCAAGGCTTTGTCCTTGAGAATCAAAATAGAATGAATGAAAATATGATAGTTATGCATGATATAACCTTAAGAGAAATAAAGAATCAAACCACTACTTTGGAAACCAAACTTGATTCTACTGCCAAAGAATTAGAAATCAAACTGAAAGAACATTCAGATTCCTTGCTTAAGGACATCAAGGCTTCTGACAAAACTTTGGACAGCAATTTACTGAGAGTTAAGAACACTGTAACATCAGGAATTAATTATCTAGATGGCCAAGTGAGATTTCACAAGAATGATTTAATGGACCATATTGAAAGAGAAGTCCTAAAGGGGGAGAGGGTAATGATAAGGGCCAGTTCTGAACATGCTACCTAGATATTAAATAATATCAGAGACACTTTAGGATATCCTTCCCTATATATGATGAAGATCAAATTGCTGAGTCTGGTTGTCAACCAGCTCAACTTGAAGCACCTCATGCTACAAGATCTTATGATGCTGAGCAAACTTTGTACAACCCTACATTTGAGTCTATCCAAGCAACTGTCAAACACATGTACAGTCCTCCTCAATGGTTAGATTAGAATCTTTTCTACGAGAAAGTGGACAAGTATTCTACTATTCAGGCGATAGAGGCCCAGCTATCAAAGAAAAGATTTAGAGAACAAGCTGAAACTAGACCTAATTTTGAGCACTTGTGTACAACCTCCAGATCCATAATTCTCACTGCATGGAAGGTTGTAAATACAAATATGATAGATAGAGGCAAATGGTATAATGAAGAGGAATGAGACAAACATTTAAAGCAACAAGAGGTTATCAAGAAGTTCAGACATGATCTGAAGAAAGGAAAGCTTCCTGCTAATTGTGTTGAGCCCAGTAAGTATTTCCTAAAGCCATACCATTATTTTGAAAGGCAAAGATTGAAAGAAGAAGCTATTACAAAAGCTAAAACTAAGGATGACAAAGGAAAGAAGGTTATTGATGACAAGTTGCCTGAAGAGAAGGCAAAGATACAATCTGGAAGAGGCATGATCATCAAAGAACCAGAGCTGTCTTAAAATATTACTAGTTGTTATTTCTTAAAAAAACTTAATCTGTAACTCTTATATAACCAAAGTATGTAGTAGTAAACCTTTTAATAAACAATCAATGAAATTTTTTGGTTCACTTAATATTTCATGTGCTATTAATTAGGATTGCAATTGGTTGCATTATTTTCTGATTCAGCTTTATTGTTTTTAAATATGTGTTTTTTATCTGTGGTATTTCACATATGGTACTGCACTATACTCTTAATGTCTTTATCATTATATTCTTGGATTCATGTTGTATATAATTGAATTAGAGTTATGACTTCTCTAAATAGGGGGAGATAGCTGGGTACATTGGTCACAATATACTTGATTTGAAGAAGTCTTTCAGCTTAATGATATGAATAGTTGTATTTGATGAATGTTAAGTCCATATGTGCAGAAAAAAAAGCTAAGTACAAAAGAGTCGAGACACAAGATCAGTGTCGACACTTTTGTCAATAATCTGCTGAGACAAGTAGAAAGTTGTGTAGACACTCAGGACTAGTGTTGACACACTTAATCAAGAAGAGCTAAGTCTAAGAGAAAGTTGTGTTGACACCCAGGACTTGGGTCGACACTATGATACAAGGAAACAACTGTGTCGACACCCATGACACGTGTCAACACACTCTGCACAAGTTGTGTCGAGACAAAGAGTAGTTTTTCAACATAGAAGAACAAGAGTCGACACGCTCTTTACAAGTAATGTCGAGATTAAAGACAACTGTGTCGACACTCAGGACTAGTGTCGACACATTCTACATCAGCTATGTCGAGACAAGGTGATGGTTGTATTGACATATTAAGAAGTATGTTGACACCACTACAAGGGTAGTGTCGACACATCAAATAGTCAAGATACAACACATCAAGAAGAATTATTTCTTAAGTACAGAATCAAGCCGAAGGCACTGGCAACTGTCAGAACTGTAAGATGTCAGTTATTAATCGGATCAACCGGTTACTCCTGACAGAGCCTATATAAAGGGATCAACTCTTAAGACAACAATATATACAAACACACAAAAAGGAAAGGAAAAAATTTATCAGGGCTGGAAGCAATCGGTTAGAATTCAGAAGGTGGAGAGAAGTCAGATCAAGAATTTGTTGGGTACATTGGAAAATGTGTACCTGATTTGGAGAAGCCTCACTTAGCTCAATGATATACATCAAGGTGTATTTGATGTTATTTTGAGTTTATATGTGCAGGTTAAGAATGTGCTAAAATGCAGGAAAAATATTCTAAGTCCATATGTCGACACCTGAGGAAGCTGTGTCGACACTTCAGTAAGATTGTGTCGACACTTGGAAATGGCTGTGTCGACACTTCAGTGAGTTTGTGTCGACACTGGGAGGCAGTGTCGACACACAGAAGATTATAATTGACATCAAATGTGTCGACATCGGGAGGCTGTGTCGACACAAAGAGGCAGAGTCGATGACAACTATGTCGACACCTGGAGGCAGTGTCGACACACGCTATGTTCTGAGTCTACATCAACTGTGTCGACACACAGGACTTGTGTCGACACACAGCTGAGTATAGACCAAGTTGATTGCTGATGAATGGTGAAGTGTTTGTGTCGACACAAATAATCAGTGTCGACACATTCTTAAGATGCAGTGTCAAGAAGTTGTGTCGACATCAAGGCAGCTATGTCGACATCACCAAAGGCTGTGTCGACACTTAAGTCACTTGTGTCGACACATATTGACAGATGGTCTCGACACTTTATGACAGTCAGTCTCGACACTTTGCTGATAGAGACAAAGACTCAATAACTGTTTGAAGACTTGACAGCTGTGAGTTACAAAAGTTTTACTGAAGATGTCAGACTTGTTAGAAGTTAGTTAGAAACCGGATTAGCCGGTTACCATGGATGAAGTCTATAAATAGATGGATTCAGAAGAAGAAAGGGAGATATATAAAAGGAATAAGTATTGTCACAACTAACACAATTAGAGATTGATCTCTGATCAAGAAAGTACAAGTAACAAATAAGAAGATCTTCGTGAGAAGATCTAAGAAGACGTTCTGAAGTAGTTTACTATTCAGATTCTGTCCAAGTTGAATTCAATCAAGAATTCAGAAGTATCTTCAAGAGGTTTGGATAGAGAGAGATCCAGCTATTTGAAATCAAGAATGTGATATTCACAGGTCTCTCAAGAAGCCGATACTGAACTAATCTGTCAAGAAGATTCAGATTTATTTTTGAAGTCTAAGAAGGAAGCTGTCAGTTAGTTATATTCAAAGGAAATCAACCCAACTAAGTTCAGATTCAAGAAGCTTTGAAGAAAGCTAAGATCAAGTTGATTTCAGCCATCAGCCTCTTCAAGAAGCTAATCAAGAAAGTTCTTATCCCTTCACTCTCAACAAGGGTAAGAGATTATAAAATTCCTTATCAAATTCTGTAGGATCTATTCATAGATCTGAGTTGTAAGCCTATCATATAAAGGCTGAGTGTAGGAGATTTATTCTCTGAGTGGTAGGGCTGTTTATGCCTGAGTTGTAGGAGAAGGTATTCTCTTAGTTGTAGGCCTTGTGGAAAGGCTGAGGTAGGGCTGTTTATGCCGGAGTTGTAGGAGAAGGTATTCTCTGAGTTGTAGGCCTTGTGGCAAGGCTGAGGTAAGGCTAGCTTGTTAGCCTGAGTTGTAGGAATGTGGAGACATTCTGAGTTGTAGGAATCCTTCTGGATTCTGAGTTAAAGGAAGAAGTTAGGCCGACTCTAGCATACTGCTAGATTGGTGAAGGGGGAAAGTGGATGTACCCAGACCTTGGGGAACCACTATAAATCTGTGTGCAATCTGTGATGTGTGTATCATTGTGATTGTTGTGCTGTGTTAGCTATAGAAATATCTGATTTATTCAAAGAACTGTAGTTATATTCTGTCTTAAGTTAAATCAAGGAGAAGTACCTATTCACCCCCCCCCCCCCCCCTCTAGGTGTTTAGGTAGTCTTGAAAGTAAAACTATCAAGTGGTATCAGAGGGAGGTTGCTCAAAGAAAGACTTAACAGTCTGAGTTAGATCCCTAAAGCAGAATCAAGAAAATGGGTTCTGGAGAGAATCACAAGGAATTAGGGTCAATGAAATTATCCATCTGTAGGAAAGAGATTTTTGGAATCTAGAAAGAAAGGGTTAGGTTGTTTATGGAGGCCTCTGACCCAAGGATATATATCACAGTAAAAGAAGGTCCATATATCCCGATGAATGTGTCTGTTCTAGATACAAATCAAAGAACTCCTAAAGATTTTTCTGAAATGACCAAGGATGAGATTATATTGGCAACTATGGATAAAAGAGCTCAGAATATCATAGTGAGTGCCATAGATGATTCTACTTTCCAAAATTTGATTCACTGCAAAACCTCCAAGGAAATGTGGGACACTTTGATTGTCTACATGGAGGGTTCTGAAGAAATTAGACAAGACAAAAAGTCTATGCTCAATCAAGAATATGAGAGTTTCAGACAAGGGAAGTCTGATAGCATATCTGAATGCTACAAGAAATTCTACAGGATAGTGAATGAACTGATTTCCTATGGAAGGGTCTTCAGTACTTGTGAGCTGAATGACAAATTCCTAAGATCCTTGACAAAGGATTGGGATACCAAGATTTGTGCCATTAGAGAAGTGGCCAAACTAGCAGACATTTCTCCTCCAACCTTATTTGTAAAGTTGCTATCGTATGAAATGCAACTAATGGCTAGGAAGGGGGAAGAAAGAAATACAAAAGGAGAGCATAGAGAAAAATCAGTGGCCTTCAAGGTTGAAGCCACTAGAAAGAGCAGGAGGATATCTCCATCACCTTCTAAGGAAGTTGCTGAAGTTATCTCAGAGAATTCAGACAATCAGAACTCAGATAGCAGTGATTCAGATGCAGATTTTGCTGCCTTTACAAGGCAGTTTCAGAGGTTCTTGAAGAAGAAGCAGTGGAAGTCAAGGCCCTCCATATCACAGCCAGTTGATGACTACTATCAAAAGAGAAAATCATCAAAAAAGGAAAGGAGCAGGTCTAAGCCCAACAAAGCTACAACATTAAAAATTGTTTGCTATTGCTGCAATAGGCCTGGGCATGTGGTGGCGGAGTGTCCAGAAAAGAGGAAGGAGTCAACAGACAAAAAGAAGACTCAACAAAAGGGCAAGAAGGAGAAATCCTTTGTTGCTAAGAAGGAGAAGAGTCTTACAGATCAATCCTCCTCAGAGTCAGAATCTGAAGCAGAAGCATACATTGGACTGTATGCGGCTAGTGAAGAAGATGAGTTTATACAATTGCTGAACTCCATCTATGAACAAGAAGAACATCAGTGCATGGGACTGATGGCTGAATCAAAAGACAATAAGTGCCAGGATCAGCCTGGTCTCAGTAAGGTACAAAGTAATTCTAGAATTTCTGATTACAGTACTGGTTCAGAGTCAGATTCATCTTCATCAAGTGATGAGGATGGATCAGAATCTGAAGGAGATATTCATCAGTTGATAGATGAATATGGGGACTTTTGCAGGCACTTAAGAAAAGCAAAAACCTTGCCAAAAATCAGGCTAAGGAAATTGCAGATCTTAAGATGACTGCATCTGGTTTAGAGAAAGGATTGGATCAACAAATGAATGAGGTTGTCAAGCTGAAAACTATTACTGTTATTCAGATGGGTACAATCACATATAAAAATGATCTAATTAAAGGTCTGGAAGTAAGACTTCAAGTAGTGAAAGATTTGGTGGCTAGTTACTCTAAGCCAAAATCAGTCTTACCCATAATAGATGAGTTTGTGGCTCAAAAGGGTAAGGCTGGAATAGGCTATAAAGGTAACACCAGGGCTACCCAATTGAAGAGAAAGAGCAAAGCCTATGTTCAGCCATTGAACTTTAAAGTCCCTGTAGTTTTTAGAAAGGTGCATGAGCCTTCTAATAAGTATGATCTTGAAAACATTCATGGTCATAATAAGACTGATGTTCTGAATAACAAGGGTTTTAATGCCAATAAGTCAGCCCATGTTCATAAACCCCATGGTTATAAGAAATCAGTGGGAGTAGCTGCAGCAGCACCAGCACAGAACAGAAATTTTTCTGCCAAAAATATATCTAGACCTAGATATAATAAGTATGAATGCTGGTGCTGTGGCAAGACAGACCATTTTGCCTTAGACTGCTGGCATAACATAAGTGTCAGGAAGAACAACAGTCTACCAGTTAGAAGAGTTGATGGTAGTTTTGATATGAATGGTGCTAACTTGAACCAAGGACCCAAGACTTACTTGGGTTCTAAGGGAAAGTAATTCTGTATTGCAGGAAAGTCCAAGTTGTCATGCCTCTAGATGTTACTTGGACAGTGGATGTTCCAGGCATATGACTGGAATAAAGGGGCTGTTGAAGGAGTACACACCTATCAAGGATGGGCCTAAAGTAATCTTTGGTGGATCTAAAAAAGAAATCATCAAAGGATTTGGTAACATTTCTTCAAACCAAATTACCATCACTCAAGTGGCTTATGTAAAAGGTTTAAAACACAATCTGATAAGCATAAGTCAGCTGAGTGATCTAGGATATGACATTTCATTTGTTAAGAATGGATGTCATATCACAAGGTCAAGTGATCATAAGGTCATATTGACTGGGTATAAAAAAAGAAATGTTTATTGTCTTGACTTTGTGTGTGAGAACAAAGGTTCTCCTATTTTTCTTGTAGCTAATGAGAAAGCATCTCATTGTGTCAAATGGCACAAGAGACTGGCCCGTCTTAACTACAAGACAATTGGCCAACTCTTTAGTAAAGAGTTAGTGAGGAATGGTCCTCAAGTTAAGTGTATAAAGGAAGGGATATGTTCAGCTTGTCAAAAGGGCAAGCAGACAAAATCCTCCTTTCATAGCCTTGAAAACAAGGATTCAGTGAGGTGTCTATACCTCTTACATATGGATCTTTTTGGTCCTATGCCAGTTCATAGTCTAGGTAGGAAGGTCTACACTTTTGTAGTTGTAGATGACTATTCTAGATATTCCTGGGTGTTCTTTCTGAGACAGAAATCTGAAACCCCAAGTGTTTTACATAGTTTTATCAAACAAATTCAGAATGAATAGAATAGTACAGTGGTCAAAATCAGAAGTGACCATGGCACTGAATTTCAATCTGAAAGTATGACAAGATTGTGTGAGGAGTTTGGGATTTTTCAAGAATTCTCCTCACCTAGAAAACCTCAGCAAAATGGTATTGCTGAAAGAAAGAATAGGACATTGATTGAAGCTGGTAGAACTCTATAGAGTGACACTTCTCTCCCAGAATATTTCTGGGCTGAGGTAGTAAACACTGCATGTCATGTACTCAACAGGGCTTCTATCACTAAGTGCCACAAAAAGACTCCCAATGAGATTATGAAAGGTAGAAAACCAAATTTATCCTATTTTAGGATCTTTGGTTACAAGTGTTATATCCTTAACAATGGCAAGTCTTATTTAACTAAGTTTGCTGCCAAATCCCAAGATGGGATATTTGTTGGGTACAGCAACAATAGTAAGGCTTATAGAGTCTACAACTTGATTACTCAGGTTGTAGAAGAATCTGTACATGTTGTATTTGATGAAACAAGATTAATCAACAGTGAGTTGCCTTGTAGTTCATGCAGTCCAACAGGTATAAGCAATAGGATGGACAAGCTTTCCATTGCAGAAGACTCAACTGCAGATGAAGTATTGGAAAATGATGGCTACTTTCTAGGGGGAGTACAAGACTCTCTAGAAGCTGATGACAACTAAGAGGTGCAGCATAATGAAGAAACTGGAGGTGTTCAGCCAGAAGGAAGTCTACCTCCAGCTGTAAGACATCGAAAGGACCATCCAGCAAATCAGATAATTGGTGATCCAAGACATGGAGTGCAAACTAGAAGTAGAAATCTGAATACAGTCCTGCACTCAAGTTTTCTATCTCAACTGGAGCCAAAGAAATTTGAAGAAGCTATCCGAGACCAACACTGGATTAATGCTATGCAAGAGGAGCTTAATCAGTTTAGAAGATGCAAGGTCTGGGAGTTGGTTCCTAAACCAAAAGACCATAACATCATTGGTACAAAGTGGATTTTTAGGAACAAGTTGGATGAGAATGGAGTTATTGTGAAGAATAAAGCAAGATTGGTTGCAAAAGGATACAAGCAGGAAGAGGGAATAGACTTTGATCAAACATTTGCCCCAGTAGTAAGACTGGAAGCAATCAGAATGTTCCTTGCCTATGCAGCATATCAAGACTTCAAGGTATATCAAATGGATGTGAAATCAGCATTCCTGAATGGTGATCTAAAATAAGAAGTCTATGTAGAGCAGCTATTAGGTTTTGTAGATTCTCTTAAACCTGATTATGTCTATAGACTTAGGAAAGCATTGTATGGGTTAAAGCAAGCCCCACGGGCTTGGTATGAAACCATGTCTACTTTCCTTATTGAGAACAAATTCTCAAGAGGTAAAATAGACAAAACTCTATTCCTAAGGGAATCTAAAGGGAAGATAATCTTAGTTCAGATCTATGTAGATGACATAATTTTTTGGTCTATAGAGAACAACCATTGCAAGAAGTTTGCCAAACTTATGCAAGGGAAGTTTGAAATGAGCAGTATGGGGGAACTTAAGTTCTTCTTGGGACTCCAAGTAAGACAAACTGATGATGGATTGTCCATATCCCAGTCTAAGTTCACCAAGGAGTTAATTATGAAGTATGGTATGGAATCATCCTCCACCATGAGAACTCCTATGGGAACAAGTATTCCTATATGCAAAGATGATGCAGGTAAACCTGTAGATGAGTCTTTGTATAGAGGAATAATTGGCTCTCTATTATATCTCACTGCTAGTAGACCAGACATTATGTATGCAACATGTGTCTGTGCTAGGTACCAAGCATGCCCTAAAGAATCACATTATACTACAGTCAAGAGGATTTTGAGATATCTAAAGGGCACACCTAATCTAGGCCTTTGGTACCCTGGGAATGGAGATTTTCTACTAACAGGTTATTCAGATGCAGATTTTGCAGGCTATAGGGAAGATAGAAAAAGTACTACAGGTACATGGCAATTTCTGGGAGGAAGATTGATATCTTGGAGTAGTAAGAAGCAGACTAGTGTGGCAATATCCACAGCTGAGTTTGAATATGTGGTAGCAGGAAGTTGCTGTGCACAGCTGTTGTGGATTCAACATCAGCTAAGGTACTATGGTATTCAAGTAAGTAGAACACCTTTATTGTGTGATTCTAAAAGTGCCATTTTTATTGCAAACAATCCTGTTTCACATAGTAGGACTAAGCATATAGAGATAAAATACCATTTTCTTAGAGAGCATGTAGAAAAAGAAGACATCTCATTAGAATTTGTTAAAACTGATTATCAAATTGCAGATGTATTTACTAAGCCTCTGGATGAAACTAAATTCAATAGATTTAAAATTGAATTAGGAATGCTGACCATAGGTTAGTTTACCAAAAATTGGCTAAGTAAAATTGTGTCGACACATTCAGTAATAAAGTGTCGACACAGAAAAGTTATGTTGACAATTCAGGGAAATTGTGTCGACACAGAGAAAATGTGTCGACACCTAAGGGACAAAGAGTCAACACATCCAGAAATGTAGTGTTGACACAACTAGAGTAATGGTGTCGACACTTACAGATTTTGTGTCGACACTTGTAATAAGAGTCGACACAGAATTTATGATGAACTACTAAGTATCTCCTGTGTCGACATATCATCAATTGGTGTCGACACATAGTAGTCAGCGTTGTGGTCGAGATAATAGAAGTTTGTGTCGACACATTCAAACAGTGTCGACACTTTTAGACAGTTTTTGCCCGCCTTTTGATCTTCTTTGATTAGAAGGGTATAAATAGGTCAAGAACTTATTCTGTCAACACGCTCACCAGGGTTTCGAGACAAAAACCTTGTGTCGACAATCTCTCTTCTCTCCAACCAAGCTTTCTCTTCATTCCAATGGAGCCCAAGGTTGAAGACAACGTCAATGAAGGATATGAGTTGGTTAGGCATGCATTCGACGATGCCTACTCAGAGATCAAACAGGTCATTTCACTTCTTACAGAAAATGGATTAGAATATCTTGAATCTGAACCTACTAAGATATGGAAGAAAGAAGTATTCGAGTTCTACACGGCTGCATCAATGGACTCAACAGGATTGAAGATCAAATCCTTTGTACATGGAGAAAGAGTCAAGCTGTCTCAAAAGAGGTTGAGCAAGATTCTCCATCTTCCTAGAATACAAGATAAGGAAGAGGTACCAGCCTCAAGGACCAGGGAGTCACTTCAATGGTGTTGATTGGATCCAACCTTAAAGATTGGATCAGCCATTAACAGAAAAAGCATGAATCATCAAGGGAAATTCCTATCTGAAATAGTAGGAAAGGTGATCTTATGTAAACCAGGTGGCCATGATAGGTAATCAGCCTATATGTTCAGCCTGATGACAAGGGTAATCTTCAAGATTCAAACCAATTGGTCAGCAGTACTATTTGATAAGATTAAAGAAGGGATAAAGAAGCCAAACTTGGCTAGGATCATGAGTATGTACCTGGCTGGAATAATTCCAGAGGTGATGCAACAGATTCCTGGATCAAAGATAAACCACATGATGAGAATGGACATAAGGTTATTCTCAATATGGGATAGAGTTCTTTCTAAAGAAATGCCTGATGTGGATAGGCAAGAACATGGTCCTGAAGATGCACAAGTCCAGAAAGATACTATATCTGCACAGGTGCGGGGGGAGCCAGTTATTGCACAAGTGCAGGGGGAGCTGGAAAGTATACAAGTCCAGGACAATGCTGAGAATGCACATTTGCAGGCAGAGCCAGAGTTCTAACTGGTACAAGAGGAAGAAAGAATCAATTTATCAGAGGACATTGTTTCTCGAACTGATCTAGATATTTCTAGAGTTGTTGCTGCTGCTGAGAAAGTACAATCTCCTGCTCTCACACAACAAGAATTCACTCTTGAAGAGTTGTTTCCTGATCTTGGAGGAGAAGCAGATAAAATGGAGACCCTAAGATTTGAGGGGGAGCAAGTAAGGGTTGAGGGGGAGCAGGTTGATATAGAGGAAGAGCAACATGGAGCTGAAAAAAAATTTCTTCCACTCCTCAAGAGAGAGTTTATATTGAAAGTTCTTCAGAATCTGAGCATGAAGAAGTTAGGGAGGCAAAGAAGAGAAAATTAATGGTCTTTAAGAGAAGAAGACAAAGTTATAAGCAGGCTTTATAAGCTACTTCTTCCCAACCAGCACCTGCAATTGATTACAACAAAAACTTTTGGTGGATTTACAAGTCAAAATGGATGAGCAGAGATTGGCTCTTGAAAAGTATGTGGATGAAAGCCATAAGGATCTTCAATTTGATCTGGCACAAGATATAAAATCTATAAGATTTGAAGTTAATCAGAATAAAAGAGAGATGACAGATTGCTTCCACAAGGGAGGCAATGCTGTGGTATTTCTTGCAAAGCAACAAGCAGAAATAAAGAAGCAAGTGGATGATATGGCTGTCAAACAAGGCTATGTCCTTGAAAATCAAATAAGAATGAATGACAATCTGACAGAATCTCACAATGTCATAGTAACTGAGTTTATAAATACTGTTATTTCCATGACTATTGCAAGGGCAAAAGAAATAGAAGAATATGATAAGAAGCTACAGGCTGCCCTAGAATCAGTTAAAACTGTCATCACTTCATCTAAGAAGTTAATTAGTGACAAACTTCAAAAGTTAAAGTCATTCTTTAAAGATGGAATCAATTACCCGGATGGGCAAATAAGATTTCAGAAAGAGGACTTAAGAGATCATATGACCAGAGAAGTCATAAAGGGGGAGAGGGTGTTAGTCTATGCTTACTCTGATCATGCCAAATGGGTAACCAACAGCATAAGAGCCACTCTGGGATATCCACCCTTGTGTGATGATGATAATATGGCTGAGTCAGGGGTGCAACCAATTCTACTTGAAGGTGATCAACCTGAGGTTGCCCAAGTCATTTACCCTCCTGCAGATATTGAAATGGTACATCAACAAGTTGAGTCTATGTACAGCCCTCCTCTACCAGTTACAAATGTTATTATTTAAAAGGTTGATATGCCAGAAGCTGGTCTGAAATCTCAGCAAGATGCTCTATTATCAAAGAAAAGATTTAGAGAGCAGGCAGAATTAAAGCCAGACTTTGAGCAGTGGAGCCCCACTTCAAGGAATATCATTTTAACTGCCTGGAAAGCTGTAAAAGATCAAGTACATGAAAGGGAAAAATGGTACAATGAGCAAGAATGGCAAAAGTATGAAGCCAGGAAGGAGGCCATAGTTCAACACAGGAGAAAGGCTAAGATGGGGAAGCTACCTCCTGATACTCAAGAACCTAGCAAGTATTTCCCCAAGCCCTTTCATTATTTTGAAAGGCAAAGGATCAAGGCCGATGCACAAAAGAAAGCTTAGTTGAAAGGCAAGAAGCCTATTGAAGATACAGAACCTATTGTGCAGGCTCAGATTAAATCTGGCAAAGGGATTGTCATCAAGGAGCCAGTCCATCCTTAGTCTAAGTTTTACTAGTTTTTGTTCAAGAACTATGTAATTGTTAGTTTGTTAAAGAAATCAATGTAAACAACTTGTAACAAACATTTTTGAGTTAATATACAAAACATTGTTCTGTGATCATTCTCCTTTACATCTTTATTCTGTGATGTAACAATGATATGTGTTTTGTTATAAAGTACCCTGTAATATAATGCTTATATACATCATCAGGTTTATTTTCTAAGTGGTGTATATCATTGGCTAAAGGGTTATGACTTCTCCAAATAGGGGGAGATTGTTGGGTACATTGGAAAATGTGTACCTGATTTGGAGAAGCCTCACTTAGCTCAATGATATACATCAAGGTGTATTTGATGTTATTTTGATTTTATATGTGCAGGTTAAGAATGTGCTAGAATGCAGGAAAAATATTCTAAGTTCATATGTCGACACCTGAGGAAGCTGTGTCAACACTTCAGTAAGATTGTGTCGACACTTGGAAATGGCTGTGTAGACACTTCAGTGAGTTTGTGTCGACACCGAGAGGCAGTGTCGACAAACAGAAGATTATAGTCGACATCAAATGTGTCGACACCGGGAGGCTGTGTCGACACACAGAGGCAGAGTCGACTACAACTGTGTCGACAACTGGAGGCAGTGTTGACACACGCTATATTCTAAGTCTATATCAACTGTGTCGACACACAGGACTTGTGTCGACACACAGCTGAGTCTAGACCAAGTTGATTGCTGATGAATAGTGAAGTGTTTGTGTCGACACAAATAATCAGTGTCGACACATTCTCAAGATGCAGTGTCAAGAAGCTGTGTCGACATCAAGGCAGCTATGTCGACATCACCAAAGGCTGTGTCGACACTTAAGTCACTTGTGTCGACACATATTGACAGATGGTATCGACACTTTATGACAGTCAGGCTCGACGCTTTGCTGACAGAGACAAAGGCTCAAGAACTGTTTGAAGACTTGACAGCTGTGAGTTACAACAGGTTTACTGAAGATGTCAGACTTGTCAGAAGTTAGTTAGAATCCGGATCAGCCGGTTACCATGGATGAAGTCTATAAATAGATGGATTCAGAAGAAGAAAGGGAGATATAGAAAAGGAATAAGTATTATCACAACTAATACAATTAGAGATTGATCTCTGATCAAGAAAGTACAAGTAACAAAGAAGAAGATCTTCGTGAGAAGATCTAAGAAGATGTTCTAAAGTAGTTTACTATTCAGATTCTGTCTAAGTTGAATTCAATCAAGAATGCAGAAGTATCTTCAAGAGGTTTGGATAGAGAGAGATACAACTATTTGAAATCAAGAAGGAGACATTCACAGGTCTCTCAAGAAGCAGATACTGAACTAATCTGTCAAGAAGATTCAGATTTATTTCTGAAGTCTAAGAAGGAAGCTGCCAGTCAGTTATATTCAAAGGAAATCAACCTAACTAAGGCTCCATTTGTTTGGGCGTTTCGTTGCTCCGTTTTGAGCAAACGCCGCCGGAAGGAGGAAAAATAAATGAACCTCCGGCAGCGTTTGCTCCGTTTCCACCCGCCCCCCTTGAGAAACGCTCCCAAAAAGCTCCGTTTGGAGCAGCCACCTCCCCCCTCCGGTTCGAACACTCCGTTTCCACCCGCCGGATCGACCCGCCACCGCCGAACCAAATGAAGCCTAAGTTTAGATTCAAGAAGCTTTGAAGAAAGATAAGATCAAGTTGATTTCAGCCATCAGCCTCTTTAAGAAGCTGATCAAGAAAGTTCTTATCCCTTCTCTCTCAACAGGGGTAAGAGATTTTTAAATTCCTTATCAAATTCTGTAGGATCTATTCATAGATCTGAGTTGTAAGCCTATCATATTAAGGCTGAGTGTAGGAGATTTATTCTCTGAGTGGTAGGGATGTTTATGCCTGAGTTGTAGGAGAAGGTATTCTCTGAGTTGTAGGCCTTGTGGCAATGCTGAGGTAGGGCTTGTTAGCCTGAGTTGTAGGAATGTGGAGACATTCTGAGTTGTAGGAATCCTTCTGGATTCCGAGCTAAAGTAAGAAGTTAGGCCGACTCTAGCATACTGCTAGATAGGTGAAGGGGGAAAGTGGATGTACCTAGACCTTGGGGAACCACTATAAATCTGTGTGCAATCTGTGATGTGTGTATGATTGTGATTGTTGTGCTGTGTTAGCTATAGAAATATCTGATTTATTCAAAGAACTGTAGTTATATTCTGCCTTAAGTTAAATCAAGGAAAAGTACCTATTCACACACCCCTCTAGGTGTTTAGGTAGTCTTGAAAGTAAAACTATCAGAATTGTCTTCAACATTCTCCAGCCAATATCAACCCTAATTTCAACTTCAAGAAGCTTTGGAAAGCTAAGAAGGGTTGGATCAAGTCTTTCACTACAAGATAAAAGGAAGTAAACACATCTGGATCAGATCAAGAAGCAGTTACCCATTTGTCTCTAAGCTGTGTGACAAATTCTGTAATCAATTTCTTTTACCTTTGTTAATCTTGTAAAGATCTACCTATAGATCTGTGCGTAAGAGATTTATTTTCTCTGAGTTGTAAGCCTAAAATATAAAGGTAGAGGTAGAGCTGGGATTGTCTGAGGTAGGAGAAGAGGGTATTTCTCTGAGTTGTATGGCAGGATTTGCCAGAGGAGTAGGAGTGTGGATTCACTTTGAGGTTGAGTTCTTGAGAAGAACTTGAGGTATAAGATCTTGGTAATCTGAGTGGTAAGACTTGTATAGTCTGAGTTGTAGGAGCCAGCTGGGCTCTGAGCTGTAAGATCCTAGGATCTGAGTAAAGGAATAAGAAGGAGTTTGGTCGAATCTAGTTCATTGCTAGATATGCGAAGGGGGAAGTGGATGTACCCATAAATTGGGGAACCACTATAAATTTGTGTGTTTGTGTTGTGATTGCTATGTTGAGAATGTTTTAAATTTCTGTTAAGATTAAATTGTTTATCTGGTTGAAATAATTGATTCAAAGAAAATATATCTCTGAATTAAAAAGGGTAGCCAAGATTCAAATTGGACGTATTCACCCCCCCTCTAGGTCACTCTCAATCCTGAAACAAACATTATCAAAACTTCAATTCAACTTAATACAAGGGAGACTTCTCAAAATCAGGGTCTTGTGGATGCAATACCCAATAACCTCTTACTGGAAGCAATGTTAATCCGAACGGTATATACAGATAGCGATTGCTACTTTGCTGCCAGCACAACGAGCAGAGTTGCTCGCAAAGGGTCGACATCTAGAGGCTCGTCAGTAGTGACCAGTGGGGTAGCTGTGAGTAAAAGAACAAAGGTTAGTTAATATCAGACAAAAGCGAGTAACACAAAAATAATACTTGGCGAGTTAACAATCTTGCGAGGTGGAGAGGTCCAACTGAAGTCGGGCCTGAGGCCCAGGCGCATTAAGGGGAGGCTGAGAGGTCGGTGCGGGATTGTGAGAAGGTTCAGGTACCGAAGTCTTAGGGATATCGCCCAGGCCGAGATGTTGAGATGCTCCTGAGTCTCTATAGGCAGCACTGGATTTCCTCTAAGAGTGGTGACATCTTCAAGACCCGAAGGGGGGTTATCTTTCTTGGAGGCGAGCTTCTTCTTCGCCTTCGACTTCTTCTTCTTTGTCGGAGGGAGATCAACAACATCATCTCCTTCTAATGGTCTCTTCAACTTGGCAGAAGGCTCGATGAATCCAGACAAAGCAGTAAGGCTTGCTTGGTAAATTTTCTTGGCAGACTTCAACATCGTGTGCGAGTTTAAAAATCATGCCTCAAAGAATATCCCCCCTATTTATAGAGATCGGCTGACATCCATTAGTGGCAAGTAACTCTCATACTCGCTTAAGCAGCTTGTCGAATACGCATTAGATGTTTCTTTTCGAGCATCTACGTCGACCAAAAAGAGTGGGGATTGTGTACTACTCATATTCATCGAGAATGGGACCCCTACAGAGCCAGGTCAGGATAAGTCAGTCAGCAAGTCAAAACATAAGTCAGAGTTAAGAGCCTAGACGATAGAAGGCCTGAGCGAGTATGGAGAGCTTCCCTCTCATACTTTTCAGATAGGCGAGTAAGGCAAATACTCACACAACCTCGGCAAGTTACCCTAGATACTCGCCCAGTCGTCGGGGGTGGGGGTATAAATGAGACCCCCCCCCCCCCCCCCTCTTTGAATTTGCCTATAAATAGGAATCCAGAGGTACGAGGAGATGGACTTCAGAATCTCGCCAAATATCTCGACCACATTAATTCCTAGACTTCAGGTTGAGCCTTTGGATCATTTCTCCAAAGACAAGTCGCGAGCTAGCAACAATCATCCTTAGCCGCTACCTTAGTCGTCAGCTAGAATCTATCTTGTATCCCGCTCGACCATTTTCTGTTATGGAGGGGAAGCTTCTTCTAAGCATCCGGGTACGTGATGGGACCTCCCTGCCACATCACTTGAGATCATGTTTGTTGCCTACCTATTTCCTTATCCTAGCCCGTTAGCCGTCTATCCCGATCGCTGAACCGGTAACCTTAGGCTATCTTGATTCAAATTTTGGAGTAGGAATTTCCCCGACTTCAAAAATAGGAACACGGCATAAAAACACTAATAAATATAAAATAACTTAACACAAAAACCCATAACATGCTTCATCTAATTGGGATCAGCGAGATGGTGGAGCACGAGTTTTGGGTCATTTCATGTCTGATTTGTCACCTACCGTATTTGGCATCTCCTAATGGAGGATCCAAGCCCGCAGTGACATCTGGATCAACACTTCGATATTTTACATGTATTTGTTTTAATTTTAGTGTTTTATTTATGGAAATCAGACAACTATATTGTACAATGAATCATAATCATCCAAGATGGTTCTCCTACTTAAATCATGCTTTATTTTTAAAAATGAGGTAAGTGCGCCATCGTGAGGTATCATAGATTTTGAGGAGCTTCTTCCCAAAATCAGGTGATTCACGGTGCTGACTCCGTGAGACCCTGAGTTTCTACTCCAAATAGTGTTCTCGTACTTTCTCGTATTTCCTTTGTATCAAAATCTTTTCAGCTAAAATACAGCTGCTGACCAGGGCTATCACAGATTTATCCACTCCCAAATCAAGAAAATGCTTCCATGTTAACCAATACAGCCACCCATGCACTTTTAATGCTTCCCAACCATCAATCCCTATCTAGATGATCCATCCAAATGCCTCCCCCTTTCACAATTGAACCTCTTCCTAGATAGTAACCCTAATTATCTAAATCTTCCCAAAAAACCAAATCTATCTAAATCTTCCAAAACAAACAAAAATCAAATAAACAATGAAGAAATCATCTTTCTTCCTCAACCGGTCTCTATATGCATGTTGGGTGCATTGGAAAATGTGTACCTGATTTGAAGAAGCCCAACCTAGCTCAATGGTATACATCAAGGTGTATTTGATGTTGTTTTAAGTTGACATGTGCAGGTGAAGAATTGATAAAGTATGCAGAAAAATTCTAAGTCCAAGTGTCGACACAGAGGAAGCAGTGTCGACACATAGAAGAAAATTGTCGACACAACACTGGGAAGCAGTGTCGACACATAGCAGTTAGTCTACAACTACACTGGGAAAAAGTGTCGACACAGAAGAAGTAAGTCGACACAACACTGGGAATTTGTGTCGACACAGAAGAAAAGCGTCGACCTCAACATTGGGAGAATATGTCGACACAGAAGAGTATAGTCGATCTCAAGATTGTCGACATTATCTGAATGTGTCGACACAGAAGAAAATAGTCGACCTCAAGTTTGTCGACTCCAGCAGAATGTGTCGACACATTGTCATTAAGTCGACACATTATAGCAGAGTTAAAAAATGAATGTGTCGACATCACTGAAGACTGTGTCGACACCAAAGTCAATTATGTCGACACTTACTAAAGTTATGATTCTACAACAACTGTGTCGACACACAGGACTTGTGTCGACACACTGAAGAGTCAAGATCAAGTTATTTGCAGAAGAAGCTGTGTCGACTCAAAGGCAACTTAGTCGACATCACTGAAGACTGTGTCGACACCAAAGTCAATTATGTCGACACAGATAGACAGATGGTCTTGACACTTTCTGACAGACTGTTTCAACAACTTGTGATTCAAGACTAAGGCACAGGACTTGTTTGAAGACTTGACAGCTGTGGGTTACCACCGGTTAACTGAAGGTGTCAGACTTGTCAGAAAACAGTTAGAAACCGGATCAGCCGGTTTCCATGAAGAATGTCTATAAATAGACAGATTCAGAAAAATAAAGAGAACTAACCTTTTGAAATACATTGGATCAAAAAGTCGAGAAGGATTACAATTCTACTCATTTCAAGAAAGTGCTAGGCACTTAAGAAGATCTTCTCCGGGAGATCTAAGAAGACTATCTAAGGATAGATCTAAGAAGAGTTCTAATCAGAATTCAGAAGAATCATTCAAAGTTCTGGATAGAGAGAGATCAAGTCAGAATTTGAAGAAGAAGAAAGAAACCACCAGTGGATTCTCAAGAAGCTGTTTGGAATCAACTCAGCTAAGTACATTTTCAAGAAGCTTTGAAGAAGGCTAAGAAACAGTTGATTGCATCAGCTGATCAAGAATTGTCTTGGCCTTTTCTCTCTCAACTTTGGCAAGACAGTTAAACAATCTTTTCTATATTTCTGTAGGATCTGTTTACACAGATCTGAGTTGTAAGCCTATGTTATAAAGGCTGAGTGTAGGAGTGTTGAACTCTGAGTGGTAGGGCTGTTTGCCTGAGTGTAGGAGAAGGACATTCTCTGAGTTGTAGGCCTTGGGGCAAGGCTGAGGTAGGGCAGTTGTGCCTGAGTTGTAGGAACCAGTTGGGTTCTGAGTTATAGGATCTATTGATCTGAGATAAGTGGAAGTTTGGCCGAATCTAGCATACTGCTAGATAGGTGAAGGGGGAAAGTGGATGTACCCAGACCTTGGGGAACCACTATAAAACATAGTGCAATCTGTGATGTTTTGTTTTTCTGTGATTGCTGTGTTTATTATGTTAGCTATTGAATTGAATTCTGCCTAGAAGTTTCAAAAGAAAAGCAGAACCTATTCACCCCCCCCCCCTCTAGGTGTTTAGGCTGCCTTGAAAGTTAAACTATCAAGTGGTATCAGAGGGAGGTTCCTCAAAAAGGACTTAACAGTCTGAGGTAGATCTGAAAGGCAGATTCAAGATTCAAGAAGATGGGTTCTGGAGAGAATCATAAGGAGCTAGGGTCTATGAAATTACCCATATGCAAGAAGGAAATCTTTGGGATCTGGAAAGAGAGAGTCAGATTGTTTATGGAAGCATCTGACCCAAGGATTTACATCACAGTACAGGAAGGGCCCTTCACTCCAATGAAGATATCTGTTCTTGATGCAAATATCCAAATACCAAAGACTTATTTAGAAATGACCAAGGATGAAATCATCTTGGCAACCATGGATAAAAGGGCACAGAACATCATTGTCAGTGCCATAGATGATTCAACATTTCAGAATCTGATTCACTGCAAGACCTCCAAGGAGATGTGGGACACATTGATTGTCTACATGGAGGGATCTGAAGAAGTAAGGCTGGATAGAAAGTCTATGCTAAATCAGGAGTATGAAAGCTTTAGACAAGGAAAATCTGATAGCATAACTGAGTGCTATAAGAAATTCTATAGAATTGTGAATGAGCTAATATCCTATGGAAGAGTCTTCAGTACCTATGAACTGAATGACAAATTCTTAAGATCCTTATCAAAGGATTGGGATACAAAGATCTGTGCCATAAGAGAAGTGGCTAAATTGGCAGAGATATCTCCTCCAACCCTGTTTGGAAAGTTGTTATCCTATGAAATGCAACTTATGGTAAGGAAGGAGGAGGAAAGAAACTCAAGAGGAGAGCTTAGAGAAAAGACTGTGGCATTTAATGCTGAAGCCACCAGAAAGAATAGGAGGAAATCACCATCTCCTCCTAAGGAAGTTGAAGAAGATAGTTCTGAAAATTCAGATAAGGGTTCAGTTAGCTGTGAGTCAGATGCAGACTTTGCTGCATTCACTAGGCAATTCCAAAGGTTCTTGAAAAAGAAGCAATGGAAGTCTAGGCCTTCCACATCACAGCAAGTTGATGACTATTATCAGAAGAGAAGGTCATCAAGGAAAGAGAAAAGTAGATCAAAGCCCAGCAAAGCCACTACTTCAAAGATTGGCTGCTATTGTTGCAATAGGCCTGGACATGTAGTGGCTGATTGTCCTGACAAAAGGAAGGAATCTTCAGAAAAGAAGAAGACTTATCAGAAAGGCAAGAAGGAGAAATCCTTTGTAGCAAAGAAAGATAAAAGTCTGTCAGACCAGTCAACTTCAGAATCAGGATCTGAAGCTGAAGCATATATTGGACTATATGCTGCATCTGAGGAAGAAGAGTTTATGCAGTTGCTAGACTCCATCAATGAACATCAATGCATGGGTTTGATGACAAGATCAGAAGAGGACATATGCCAGAATCAGTCTGGTCCTAATGAGGTAAACTGTCCTTCCTGTACATCTGTTTGTAGTACAAATGAAGAATCAGCTACATCTACATCAAGTGATGAAGATGCATCTGGATCAGAAGGAGATGTCTATCAATTGATAGACAAGTATGGGGACTTGTTGCAGGCCCTTAAGAAAAGCAAGAACCTGGTTAAAACACAGGCTCAGGAAATTGCTGAACTAAGGGTAGCAACAACTAAGTTAGAAAAAGTCCTTGATCAAAAATTAAATGAAATTGCCAAGCTGAAGAATATAACTATTATTCAGATGGGCACAATTAATTATACTAATGATCAAGTAAAGAGTCTGGAGGCCAGACTTAGAATTGAAAGGGATTTAGTGGCTAGTTACTCTAAGCCAAAATCTGTCTTACCCTTGATAGATGAATTTGTCACTCAGAAGGGTAAGGCTGGATTAGGATTTAAAGGTAACTCCAGGGCTGGCAGATTCAAGAGGAAAGGCAAAGCCCCTATTCAGCCACTAAACCTTTCAGTCCCCATAAAGTTTAGTAAGAAGAAAGTGCCTTCTAACATATATGATCATGAAGACATTCAAGGTCATATTAAGACAAATGTTCTGAAGAACAAGGGTGTTAAGGCAAGCAGGCCTACCTATGGTCATAAACCCAATGGTTTTAAGAAATCAGTAGGTGAAGTTGCAACAGCACTAGCAATGAACAGAAATTCTTCTGACAAGGATGTATCTAGATCTAGATACAATAAGTTTGAATGTTGGTGCTGTGGCAAGAGGGGCCATTTTGCATTGGACTGCTGGTATAACACAAGTGTTATAAAGAATAAGAGTCTACCTGTTAGAAGAGGTTATGATAACTTTATTAATGCTAACCTGAACCAAGGACCCAAGACTTACTTGGGTTCTAAGGGTAAGTAATTCTGTATTGCAGGTGAATCCAAGTAACCATGCCCCTATATGGTACTTGGATAGTGGTTGTTCCAGGCACATGACTGGAACAAAGGGGCTGCTGAAGGAGTATTCATCTGTCAAAGATGGACATAAAGTGATCTTTGGTGGATCTGAAAAAGGAGTCATCAAAGGGTTTGGTAACATTTCTTCTAACCTAATTACTATCACCCAAGTGGCCTATGTAAAAGGTTTGAAACATAATCTAATAAGCATAAGCCAGCTGAGTGATCTAGGATATGACATTTCATTTGGTAAGGATGGATGTCATATCAAAAGGTCAAGTGATCAAGAGATCATATTGACTGGGTATAGGAAGAGAAATGTGTATTGCCTTAAATTTGAATGTGAGAATAAGGCTTCCCCCATTTGTCTTGTAGCTGATGACAATGCTTCTCATTGTGTTAAGTGGCACAAGAGATTGGCTCATCTAAACTACAAGACAATTGGCCAACTCTTTAGTAAAGAACTAGTGAGGAATGGGCCTCAAGTTAAGTGTATAAAGGAAGGGGTATGCTCAGCTTGTCAAAAGGGCAAGCAGACAAAAACCTCATTTCAAAGCCTTGAAAACAAGCATTCTGTGAGGTGCTTATACCTCTTGCATATGGATCTTTTTGGTCCTATGCCAGTTCACAGTCTAGGTAGGAAGGTCTACACTCTAGTGGTTGTAGATGACTATTCTAGATTTACATGGGTGTTCTTTCTGAGACAAAAATCTGAAACCCCAAGTGTATTACTTAATTTTGTAAAGCAAATTCAGAATGAACTGAATAGTACAGTAGTCAAAATCAGAAGTGACCATGGTACTGAGTTTCAATCTGAAAGCATAACAAACTTGTGTATAGACTTTGGGATTTTCCAAGAGTTCTCCTCACCTAGAACACCTCAGCAAAATGGAATTGCTGAAAGAAAGAATAGAACATTAATTGAAGCTGGTAGAACTCTATTGAGTGACACCTCTCTCCCAGAATATTTTTGGGCTGAGGCAGTTAACACTGCTTGTCATGTCATCAATAGGGCTTCTATCACCAAAAGCCACAGAAAGACTCCCTATGAGATTGTGAAAGGCAGAAAACCAAATCTATCCTATTTTAGGATTTTTGGTTGCAAGTGCTATATACTTAACAATGGCAAGTCATATTTGACTAAGTTTGCTGCCAAATCCCAGGATGGGATATTTGTTGGGTACAGCACAAATAGTAAGGCCTATAGAGTCTTCAACTTAACCACTCAAGTTGTTGAAGAATCAGTGCATGTTGTATTTGATGAAACAAGATTAATCAATTGTGAGTTGTCTTGTAGATCAAATGACTCAACAGGTATAAGCAAGAAGATGGACAAGCTCTCCATTGCTGAAGCTTCAAAGGAAGATGGAGCATTGGAAAATGAAGGCTGCTGTCCAGGGGGAGTACAAGAGATAATGGAAGCTGATGAAAACCAAGAGGAACAGCAGAATGAAGAAGCTGGAGATGCTCAACCTGAAGGGAATCTACCTCCAGCTATAAGATATCTAAGAGATCATCCTACTGATCAGATAATTGGTGATCCAAGACAAGGAGTTCAAACTAGAAGCAGAAATCAAAGCACAGTTTTGCATTCTAGTTTCTTGTCCCAAATGGAACCTAAGAAGTTTGAAGAAGCTATCCAAGACCAGTACTGGATTGATGCTATGCAAGAGGAGCTGAATCAATTCAGAAGGTGCAAAGTCTGGGAGCTTGTTCCTAAACCAAGAGGCCACAACATAATTGGCACTAAGTGGATCTATAGGAACAAGCTAGATGAAAGTGGAATAATAGTAAAGAATAAAGCAAGATTGGTTGCAAAAGGATACAGGCAGGAAGAAGGGATTGACTTTGATCAAACCTTTGCTCCAGTAGTAAGGCTAGAGGCAATCAGAATGTTCCTTGCCTATGCAGCCTACCAAGACTTCAAAGTATACCAGATGGATGTGAAGTCAGCATTTCTGAATGGTGATCTTAAAGAAGAAGTATATGTAGAGTAGCCATCAGGTTTTGTAGATCCTCTTAAACCTGATTCTGTGTATAAGCTTAGGAAAGCTTTGTATGGGTTAAAACAAGCTCCAAGGGCTTGGTATGAAACCCTGTCTACCTTCCTCATTGAGAATAAATTCTCAAGAGGAAAGATAGACAAAACTCTATTCCTTAGGGAATCCAAAGGAAAGATCATCTTAGTCCAGATCTATGTTGATGACATAATCTTTGGATCTACTGAAAACAACCTTTGTAAAAAGTTTGCCAAACTTATGCAAGGGAAGTTTGAGATGAGCAGTATGGGTGAACTTAAATTCTTCTTGGGACTCCAAGTAAGACAAACTGATGATGGATTGTCCATATCCCAGTCTAAGTTCACCAAAGAATTAATTAAGAAGTATGGTATGGAGTCATCCTCCACCATGAGAACTCCTATGGGAACTAGTATGCCTGTATGCAAAGATGAGACAGGTAAACCTGTTGATGAATCATTGTATAGAGGGATAGTTGGGTCACTACTATATCTCACTGCTAGTAGACCTGACATTATGTATGCTACATGTGTCTGTGCTAGGTACCAAGCCTGCCCTAAAGAATCTCATTATACTGCAGTCAAAAGGATTCTGAGATATCTAAAGGGCACTCCTACTCTAGGTCTATGGTACCCTAGGAATAGAGATTTTCAACTAACAGGCTATTCAGATGCAGATTTTGCAGGATGTAGAGAGGATAGAAAGAGTACTACAGGTACTTGTCAATTCCTGGGAGGAAGACTAATATCTTGGAGTAGTAAGAAGCAGACCAGTGTGGCAATTTCCACAGCTGAGTCAGAGTATGTTGCTGCTGGAAGCTGCTGTGCACAGCTATTGTGGATGCAGCATCAGCTTAAGGATTATGGTATTCAGGTAAGTAGAACACCCCTTTTATGTGATTCAAAGAGTGCTATTTCTATTGCTAATAACCCAGTTTCTCATAGTAGAACTAAGCATATAGAAATCAAATACCATTTTCTTAGAGAACATGTAGAAAGAGGAGACATCTCATTGGAATTTGTAAAAACAGATTATCAAATAGCAGATGTGTTTACTAAGCCTTTAGATGAAACCAAATTCAATAAATTCAAAATTGAATTAGGGATGTTAACCATTGATTAATGTATTAACAAAATCATTAACAATGCAATTGAAGTGGTATATAAATAAGTAAAGGTAATAACAACAACATAATCAAGTGTTAAAAAGGACACATTGAAGTTACAGAAATTGGCTAAGTAAGAATGTGTCGACACATTCAGTAGTAATGTGTCGACTCAGAGAAATTATGTCGAGAAGTCAGAAATATTGTGTCGACACAGAGAATATGTGTCGACACTTAAGAGTTATATTGTCGACTTAACCAGAAATATAATGTCGACTCAACCAGGAAAATGGTGTCGACACTTACAGAATATGTGTCGACACTTATCCTTAGAGTCGACACAGAATTTCTGTTTATCTAAGGTGTCGACATAACCACAAATTGGTGTCGACACTTAGTAGGCTGAAGTAATGTCGAGACGGTAGAAGTTTGTGTCGACACATTCCGTCTGTGTCGACACATTTTGACTGTTTTTGGCGCCTTTTGAACTTCTTTCAACTGCGGCTATAAATAGGTCAAAATCTCATTCTGTCGACACGCTTCCAAGGTTTTCGAGACTAAAACCCTGTGTCGACAGTCTATCTTTCTCTCTTCTCTCAAGCTTTCTCGACAAAACGATGGCGCCAAAGATTGAAGATAACATCAATGAAGGGTATGAGTTGGTGCGCCAGGCCTTTGCAGAGGCGCCGCCAGATGTCCAAGGAGTTATCACCCTCCTCTCTGAGTCAGGGTTAGAATTTCTCATCTCACAACCTACTAAAATCTGGAAGAAGGAGGTGCACGAGTTCTTTATCTCTGCATCAGTCCACTCTACTGGCCTCAAGATTAAGTCCACTGTTCAAGGGACTAAGGTGAAGATTAATCAAAGAAGTTTAAGAAAGATCTTCCAATTGCAAGTAGTTGAGAATGAAGAGGACGTTCCTATATCTAAGACAAGGGAAGCTCTTCAATGGTGTGGACTGGATTCAGGATTGAAGATTGGAGCTGCATTCCACAGGAAGGGAATGAATCAGCAAGGGAAGTTCTTGTCAGAAGTAGTTGGAAAGGTAATCCTCTGCAAGACAGGTGGACATGATAGGATTTCAGCCTATATGTTCAGCCTGATGACCAGGATTGTATTTACTATTCCTACTGATTGGTCAGGAGTGATCTTTGACAAGATCAAAGAAGGAATCAAGAAGCCTAACATGGCTAGGATCATGAGCCTGTACCTCACTGGAGTGATTCCTGATGTGATGCAGCAACTGCAAGGGAGTAAGATTAATCATATGAGAAGAATGGATATGAGACTATTCTCTAGGTGGGATAGGGTGCTGTCCAAGGATGTGCCTGAAGAGAGCAGGCCAGACACCCCTGTGCAATCCCCTACACAAAATCAAGAATCTGAACAAGTACAAGAAGATCCACTGAGGACACAGCTTGACTCAACTGTGGTCCAGGAAGTATCAACACCTGCACAGATGCAGGGGGAGCCAGTTTCCACTCCTGCTCCAAAGGTATCTACTCCTGCTCAGGTATAGGGGGAGCTAATGTATTTTACTATAAAAGACATTGCTCATATTCTTATTACTGCACAGGTTCAGGGGGAGCTAGTGTCCACTCCTACTCCTGACACTACAAATACTGAAGTGCAAGTACAAGAGGAAGCACAGTTAAACTTGTCTCAAGATTTAACTGCTGCAGAAGTTACAGCTCAACTGGAATTTACTATGGAGGATTTATTCCCTGATATTGATACTACTGCTGATAAAGTAGGAGGTGGACCAGATATTGAGAAGTCCATATGTATGGACATTAAGCAGGAAGCTGAAGTTGAGCCACAGGTTGAGGGTGAGCCAGTGGATGTTGAAGCTGAGCAACAGACCCCTGGAACAGATACAATTCATCATCCTCAAGAAAGAATTCATGTAGATACTTCATCTGAAACAGAAACTGAAGATGCCAGGGTGGCAAAGAAAAGAAAACTTGTTGTCTTCAAGAGAAGAAGCAAGAATTATAAGCAGGCTTTACAGACCACACCTCTACAAGTATCTCCAGCCTTTGATTACAACAAATTTATGATAGATCTACAAGTAAAATTGGATGAACAAAGGTTGGCTATGGAAAAGTATGTTGATGAGAATAGCAAGTCACTTCAGTTTGACTTAGCTCAGGATATCAAGTCCATCCAGTTTCAGGTCAACTTGCATAAAACTGAAATGACAGATTGCTTCCACAAGGGTGGCAATGCTGTGGTTTATCTAGCTAAACAACAGGAGGCTATCACTACAAAGGTGGATGACATTGCCTTGAAGCAAAGCTATGTTTTGGAAAACCAGCTTAGGATGAATGATAATTTAACTGAATCTCATAATGAGATCATTGAGGAGGTCAAGAAGATTGTTCCAGGTCTGCCTGCAGATAGAGCCAAAGAAAGGGAAGATTTTGATAAGAATTTTCAAGCTGCCATTACATCTGTTAAGACTGCCATCACAACCTCTCAAAAAGAAATATCTGAAAAGCTTAACAAGTTAAAACCATTTTTTAAAGACGGTGTAAATTATTTGGATGGCCAAATTCGATTTCAAAAGGAAGATCTAAGAGATCATGTATCTAGAGAAGCCATAAAGGGGGAGAGGATGCTAATACATGCAGGCTCAGAGCACTCCAAATGGGTGACCAATAGCATTCGAGCCACTTTGGGATATCCCCCATTGTGTGATGATGCTATGGTAGCTGAATCAGGAATACAATCAAATCTACTTGAAGGCACTCAACCTGAGGTTGCCCAAGTCATTTACCCCCCTCCAGATTTTGACTTGATTGATCAGAAAGTTCAAGGAATGTATAGTCCTCCAAAGGAGGTTACTAATATTGTCTTTGGAAAGGTTGATAAGCCTGAGGCTACTCTGAAAGAACAGCAGGATGCTCTATTGGCAAAGAAGAAATTCAGAGAGCAGGCTGTACTTAAGCCAGATTATGAGCAGTGGAGTCCTACTTCAAGGAACATAATACTCACTGCATGGAAAGCTGTACAAGATAAAGTTCATGAGAGAGGGAAGTGGTACAATGAAATTGAATGGCAGAAGTATGAGGCAAGGCAAGAGGCAATAGTACAATTCAGAAGGAAAGCCAAGCTGGGAAGACTGCCATCAGATGCTAAGGAGCCAAGCAAATACTTCCCAAAGCCTTTTCATTATTTTGAAAGGCAAAGGATCAAGGAAGAAGCTCTGAAGAAAGCTGATCTTAAAGGAATGAAGATAGCTGAAGAATCAGAAGCTCATGTGACAGCTACAATTCAGTCTGGCAAAGGGATTATAATTAGAGAGCCTGATCAATCCTGATTTTGTTTTAAATATTTTGTAATGTTGTGATGTAATCATTAAATGTAAAACATTGTAATCAAACATTACCCAGTTATAAACAAAATATTGTTTGGCATATTTTAATGTGCATTCTGTGATGAATGATTCTTTGTTATGTTTTGTTTATATTAAAGTATTCCTGCTATGTCATTAATCATCATTTAGTACTGTTTATAAATGGTGTATATCATTGGCTATAGGGGTTATGACTTCTCCAAATAGGGGGAGATTGTTGGGTACATTGGAAAATGTGTACCTGATTTGAAGAAGCCCAACCTAGCTCAATGGTATACATCAAGGTGTATTTGATGTTGTTTTAAGTTGACATGTGCAGGTGAAGAATTGATAAAGTATGCAGAAAAATTCTAAGTCCAAGTGTCGACACAGAGGAAGCAGTGTCGACACATAGAAGAAAATTGTCGACACAACACTGGGAAGCAGTGTCGACACATAGCAGTTAGTCTACAACTACACTGGGAAAAAGTGTCGACACAGAAGAAGTAAGTCGACACAACACTGGGAATTTGTGTCGACACAGAAGAAAAGTGTCGACCTCAACATTGGGAGAATATGTCGACACAGAAGAGTATAGTCGATCTCAAGATTGTCGACATTATCTGAATGTGTCGACACAGAAGAAAATAGTCGACCTCAAGTTTGTCGACTCCAGCAGAATGTGTCGACACATTGTCATTAAGTCGACACATTATAGCAGAGTTAAAAAATGAATGTGTCGACATCACTGAAGACTGTGTCGACACCAAAGTCAATTATGTCGACACTTACTAAAGTTATGATTCTACAACAACTGTGTCAACACACAGGACTTGTGTCGACACACTGAAGAGTCAAGATCAAGTTATTTGCAGAAGAAGCTGTGTCGACTCAAAGGCAACTTAGTCGACATCACTGAAGACTGTGTCGACACCAAAGTCAATTATGTCGACACAGATAGACAGATGGTCTCGACACTTTCTGACAGACTGTTTCAACAACTTGTGATTCAAGACTAAGGCACAGGACTTGTTTGAAGACTTGACAGCTGTGGGTTACCACCGGTTAACTGAAGGTGTCAGACTTGTCAGAAAACAGTTAGAAACCGGATCAGCCGGTTTCCATGAAGAATGTCTATAAATAGACAGATTCAGAAAAATAAAGAGAACTAACCTTTTGAAATACATTGGATCAAAAAGTCGAGAAGGATTACAATTCTACTCATTTCAAGAAAGTGCTAGGCACTTAAGAAGATCTTCTCCGGGAGATCTAAGAAGACTATCTAAGGATAGATCTAAGAAGAGTTCTAATCAGAATTCAGAAGAATCATTCAAAGTTCTGGATAGAGAGAGATCAAGTCAGAATTTGAAGAAGAAGAAAGAAACCACCAGTGGATTCTCAAGAAGCTGTTTGGAATCAACTCAGCTAAGTACATTTTCAAGAAGCTTTGAAGAAGGCTAAGAAACAGTTGATTGCATCAGCTGATCAAGAATTGTCTTGGCATTTTCTCTCTCAACTTTGGCAAGACAGTTAAACAATCTTTTCTATATTTCTGTAGGATCTGTTTACACAGATCTGAGTTGTAAGCCTATGTTATAAAGGCTGAGTGTAGGAGTGTTGAACTCTGAGTGGTAGGGCTGTTTGCCTGAGTGTAGGAGAAGGACATTCTCTGAGTTGTAGGCCTTGGGGCAAGGCTGAGGTAGGGCAGTTGTGCCTGAGTTGTAGGAACCAGTTGGGTTCTGAGTTGTAAGATCTATTGATCTGAGATAAGTGGAAGTTTGGCCGAATCTAGCATACTGCTAGATAGGTGAAGGGGGAAAGTGGATGTACCCAGACCTTGGGGAACCACTATAAAACATAGTGCAATCTGTGATGTTTTGTTTTTCTGTGATTGCTGTGTTTATTATGTTAGCTATTGAATTGAATTCTGCCTAGAAGTTTCAAAAGAAAAGCAGAACCTATTCACCCCCCCCCCCCCTCTAGGTGTTTAGGCTGCCTTGAAAGTTAAACTATCAACGCACATTCATTTTATGAATCACAATCTATGCACACATTGAAGCGCTCAGAAGGTCGTCAACGATGTTCTTTCGTTGTCGGGCCCTGCTTATGAGAACTAAAGCATAGGCTGCTCAATTTAAAATAGATCTGCAGATAACAATTTTGTAAACTCAAATAAAGTTTGAAAAAGTTGATCGGCGGATAGATATTTCTGATTTGTGAATAACAATCGTCTTAATTATTGGTGTGCGAATAGCCATTTTAGATGTGCGCATATAAGTCATCAAAAGTAATCAAGCTGATTGTCAAGTGAGTGATAATTAGAGAAAAAGAGAGCTACTAAGTTTAATTTGATTAAAACACATTGATTTATATTAATTAATAGGTGAGGTACAATTTAGAAATGGCTTCAATTAATTTAAGATCTCTATAATTGATTTTTTTTGTAAGAAATGAGTTTTTTTGGCATTTTGCATCATTGAATTACTCTATTTTGACATTTTGCACCTCGAATTTTTAAAATTGACACTTTGAACCCCCAAAGTACATATTTTTGGCACTTTGCACCCCAAGATTGAAATATAAGGCGTATTTAGATTCGGGAACCACTCAAAATACTTATTTTGGCACTTTGAACCCTAAATTATTTTTAAAGTGAGAATCGAACCTCCTGAATTATTTTTGGAATTTTGACTATTTATAAAGTGCCAAAATGAGTATTTTGGGGGATGTCTGGACCTAAATATTCCTTAAATTTCAACCTTGTGGTGCATAGTGTCAAAAATATGTACTTCGTGGGTGTAAAGTGTCAATTTTTAAAATTTAGGGGTGCAAAATGTCAAAATAGGATAATTCGGGGTGCAAAGTGCCAAAAAGCCAAATAAATATACAAATATCATTACATTGATAACATTAAGCATCGATGACTACATCATTAAACAACAATCGATCAAACAAGAAACTACTAAATAAGCAGACAATGCTCACACATAGTGAGAATCGAACCCAAGACCTCATTGTTATGGGATCTCAACTTACCCAAATGGGCCAAACCACATTGACAAAATAAATTTTAGTATTAATTAAAAATGTTTTCAACATTCAGGGCCAAATTCCTTGAAAAAAAAAAGATTTCAAGTACTCTCACATATGATCACCAAATGTAAAGTGCCATTAGATTGTCGGTCATTTAAAAATCGTGATTGATTAAAATTCATCATATTTCAATACTGAAAGTCTTTAGTGTCAACTAATTCCACCTATGGGGGGATAGGTCTCGTGCAGTCTTTTGCGGAATTTAAATAACCTGCACAAATAACAAACACATCACAGAAAAGCACACAAGCAATTATAGTGGTTCCCCGATTTGGGTACGTCCACACTCCCCCTTCGACCTATCTCCCAACACGGGACGACTCGATCACTTCACCAAACGGATTGAAATCCAATCCTCACACTACAGAAGGCACCCTTCCAACCGAAGGAGTCACTACTCCTCCACCACGGGTTGCACCCAACCCTTACAACTAGGAATCACTGTTCCTTTACAACAAAACAAAAATAGAATGTACAAGAGATACAAACTACACGTGTGGAGAACCCGATTTCCCTCTTCGTTCGTTTAAGAATTCTTGATGAAGACGAAGAGTCCACGACCGGAGTACTCTCTTGGAGAGGATCTTGCCAAGATCGGCAGCGGCAAGTGATTGCGGCGGCTATGTTTTGTAGATCCAAACTTCTTGACGAAGCAAGCAAGGTCTACCAATGATCTCAATCGGATCGGTCGTCTCGATCGATTCGGAATAAAGAACTAACCTCGTTCAACAAATCGAGAGACAAGGGATCTCGAGAGAGAAGCGTGAGACGCTATACTAGCCTCGGTTCTGTCGTCAGGAGATCAAACATGATCTAAGATCTACAGCAGCGACTACCTTGCGAGCGGCGACGGCGACGGGAGGATTTCTGCGATCGGCTAGGTCACGCTCGGCGGCTTTGATTTCTCGTGAATGATTACTGCGTAAGTTCAAAATATGCGAGTATAAATACTGTAGAACAACCCTAAATGACCATTGTGGGGCCCACAAGAAGAAGCCCTAGTTCCGGTCAAAACAGCGCACAGTATCTTGGTTCGGTCCAGCGAACAGAGCAAATTTGCCTAAGGCAAATTCGGCGAGAATCATTGGTGATTCCCGTCGAAGTTGGCGGGAATCACTCATGATTCTCGTTGAATTTGCCTTGGCAGAATTCTAGTTGAAACACTTGTCATCCAGAGGGAATCGGCGAGAATGCAAAGTCATTCTCGACGAATCGGCGAGAATCAGTTAGTGATTCCCGTCGATTCTGCCTTAGCATAATTCTTGAAGGAGGACAGTCAGCCAGATGAAGTCGGCGGAAATCGGCGAGTGATTCTCGACGATTTCGGCGAGAATCACTAGTGATTCTCGTCGAATCGGCGAGAATCACTTAGTGATTCCCGTCGATTCTACCTTAGAAGATTTTCCTCTTCCTTCCCATGAACTTGGTCTTTGACCCATCCTTGCTCCTCTTCTGCTCTTGATCTATCTCAACCCTGTACTTGAAAGTAAGTACACTCCAATAGAGAGAGCACACGTGAGTCAACACACTGATCTGCTCAATGATGGATTACGTTGCGCAGACCCGTGTATATTGACCCACTGCACCCTGACATTGGTGTGTACTTAGCATGGAATAGCTGCAAGCATAACTTCATAGAAAGTCATCAAATATATTGTCAATTCAACTTAGCTTATTCAGGGGCTTCTTCAAATCAGGTACATTGTGGATACAATACCCAACAATCTCCCCCTATTTGAAGAAGCCTAAACCCTACAAGCTAAGGTGAATAGATCATATGGGAATGAAAATCATAAACTAAAAATTTAGTTGAGAGTGAAATTCATTACCATTTTCTCCTGAGAGCATACTTAACGTTGTGAAAGGGAGATCTATCCTAGAGATTAGAGCAAACACACAGCAAGAATAATAAAGAAAAGGAATGAAGGCAAACCAGACGACACAAGAATTTTATAGTGGTTCCCCTAAACTTGGGTAGTCCACTCTTCTACCACCCTAGGTAGGAATCCACTGCAGGAAGAGTTGATCAGGTGTTCTGGGCACCAATGAGCTTTTGATAAGGTGCTCAAAAACCAAACTGGATTTTTTGATCAGGTGTCTTGCCACCACTGAGTTTTGATCAGGTCTCAGAAACCAAGCAGAACTTTTGAAGGGAGTTCAAGAACCCTTTTACAGTGGGTAAGGGAGAGTTGATGTTGTCTTCTCTATTCAACAATCAAAGAGAAGAACAAGTGGATTGTTGTTGTCAAAGCTCCCCCTGAGATTAGCAGAGGTTCAGGAGAGGAAGCTTTGCACAGGGTGATAGGTCTTCAATGAATGACTGCTCCAGCAAATGATGATTTCAGCAAAGACTGAAATTTGAGTTGTCTTGGAGTGTGAATGATGAAGCCTTGATGATGTTGATCTTCCAGTAAGCCTTCAGACTGATGTAGAGTAATTGTCTCTTCAGGCTTCCTGGAATAGTAGATCTGAGAAGAGCACTGGCTGTACAGGTGATGTTGAGTTCTTCCTGGAACTCTGATTCCTGTATCTCTTTCTCCTCTCCTTCTTCTTTTCTATTTTTTGTTCCTCTGTATCTCTGTGTATATATTCTGATAGGATACCAATGGTCATTTGAATTCTTGCATTTATTACTGAGGCCTCTTAGTTACTCCAACGGCTATAATCTCCATAAATACATTCTTATAACTATCCAGTAATAAAGCTGTGTTGGAATATGAACAACTCACTTTGATTGGACCAAGAATATCCTGAAAATCTGCCAGGGAACTTGCGTTCAGTGTGATGGCAGAAATCGTCGATCTCAACAAGATGATCGTCCATCTGAGCTCAACTATCGTCGATCTGAGCTAAGAGATATTGGAGCTGGTCTGGGACAGAAAACGTCGATTTGAGCTCGGAGATCGTCGAACGGAGTTTGACGCCTCGTGGACCTGAGCTCAGAGATCGTCGATCTCAGCTCGATGCCTGAACTCATCTCTTCGATCTGATCTCGACGCCAAGGTTGAATTCTGATTTCTTCTCTTGACTGTTTTCTCTTGGATGATTTCTTCATTTTCTTAGAGCCTCTGATTTAGCATATCCTATGACCCTTAGCTATACATTGATGGGTCAATCTAATAGTCCTAAAGACATAGTGATCCTAACCCAAATCCAAACTAGGGTGTTCCAACAATCTCCCCCTATTTGGGTTAGGATTACTATTAACATGAAAATGAAAATGTTAAATATTACAAAGCATAAGATATAAAAAGAAAAGCTTTGCATTGCTGTCTTCTGTTGCTGTTAAAAACTGACTGCTGCTGGCTTTACAATCTCCCCCTATGTTGATGCTGTAACTGTGATTGGAGGAGGCTGGGATGACTTTGAAAATTGGATTTTGATTGATTCATCCAGCTAACTCTTATAAATGGTACCTGCAGAAAGCTATGGTAGAGATTGCTCTTTCCTTGAAAAGGATATGTTAGTAGAAAAATGATATTTGTCCAGCAAATTTTATTAGGATTCTGAATCTGAAAAACAAAGTCTGATATCTTCCTTCCTATAGAATTTATTTTCATCAGAAGAGATTCAAATTCAGTGTCATGATCACTACTGACCAATGCAACTAGAGTAGAGGACTCAATCTAGATGAATTTAGAAAATGATCTATAAGAAATATAAAGTTATCTGAAAATTCTCATACAGAAGTCCTAACATAATTTTGAACAAGATATCAAAAAGATAGAAGCAGCCCTAAGAAAAGATGTTTCCTAATAAATTTGTTCCAAATAGGAAAAGGATTTGAAAATATTTTAAATAGTTTATCCTTATAATTATAAATCAAATTTATGAAACAGCAGACTGAGTTCGACGATTTTATATAGGATCGCCGATCTGAGTTCGACGGTCTGAACTCATTTCATCGATTAAAATGTTTCTTCTTCCTTTGAATATATTCTGAAAACATTCCTCTGAGAAGTTTTGTTTCCTCCTCAGGTTTTATTGAATCTTGGCAGCAAAATTGAAGTTCTAAGTTAACTGAACTGAAAACAAAGTTAGATAGTACCTGATCCTCTTCAGGTTTTGATTTTCCTTCTGTTTGTTCAGCTTCTAAACTGCTGCAGGAAGTATTGATGGCCATTAAGCAGAATTTTTTGGCCCTTGCTTCCTCCTCTTCATCTTCAAATGATGATTCATCATCTGATACATCCTAAATAACATCTAGGGATACTGATTCTCCTCCTTTAAATAAGATGTTGTGGCTTCTTTCTGTTGTTCCATCCACTGGTTCAGAAGCCATTTGATGAAGAGAATCCCATATCTCCTTAGCTGTTGAGCATTCAACAACTTCCTAGAACAAGTCATCAGATAATGACTGTGATAGGATATTCATGTCTCTAACATCAGCTAGCCATACCCTTTTAGTTGTTGTTGCTGAGCTTGGGAGACCTGTCATAATGGCATAAAATATTTCTTCATCAATATTGTCCATAAATGACTTAATTCTTGTCTTCCAAAGTGCAAATTTGTTTATGTTACACATAGGAGGTCTGGTGCTAGAATATTTCATATTCTTGCTATGTGAAAAACAGAATAATTAATCTAACTAGGATGGATCAAAAGAGATCTTTTGGTTCAGGTGTTAGCCTGTATAAACAACCAACCTAGTGATGGTTTAGTTGTTGTATAACCAACCTCCCTCTGATACCAATTGAAAGATCAAGCGCATACCCAACTGCACCAAAATCCCAGACTGTTGGAGAGGGTGCTACTTAATTTTTTATATACGTAGCAGAGCACCACGGGTCAAGTGAAGGAACGCCGGACCCAACAATCCCCCCCCCCCCGACGGCCAGCACAACCTGTCGGCTCAGAGGTGGGGTTACCACATGGCCCACACGGCTCAGAGGTGGAATTACCACTTGTCCACGGTTGCCTGATCCACTAGACCCACACAGGTAGAAGGGAAAAATCAGGATTTAATAGTGCCCCCCGGTCTTGAACCCACGACATCCTCTGACACCAATTGAAAGGGAGATCTATCCTAGAGATTAGAGCAAACACATAGCAAGAATAATAAAGAAAAGGAATGAAGGAAAACCAGATGACACAAGAATTTTATAGTGGTTCCCCTAAACTTGGGTAGTCCACTCTTCTACCACCCTAGGTAGGAATCCACTGCAGGAAGAGTTGATCAGGTGTCCTGGGCACCAATGAGCTTTTGATAAGGTGCTCAAAAACCAAACTGGATTTTTTGATTAGGTGTCTTGCCACCACTGAGTTTTGATCAGGTCTCAGAAACCAAGCAGAACTTTTGAAGGGAGTTTAAGAACCCTTTTACAGTGGGGAAGGGAGAGTTGATGTTGTCTTCTTTGTTCAACAATCAAAGAGAAGCACAAGTGGATTGTTGTTGTCAAAGCTCCCCCTGAGATTAGCAAAGGTTCAGGAGAGGAAGCTTTGCACAGGGTGATAGGTCTTCAATGAATGACTGCTCCAGCAAATGATGATTTCAGCAAAGACTGAAATGTGAGTTGTATTGGAGTGTGAATGATAAAGCCTTGATGATGTTGATCTTTCAGTAAGACTTCAGACTGATGTAGAGTAGTTGTCTCTTCAGGCTTCCTGGAACAGTAGATCTGAGAAGAGCACTGGCTGTACAGGTGATGTTGAGTTCTTCCTGGAACTCTGATTGTTGTATCTCTTTCTCCTCTCCTTATTTTCTTTTTTTTGTTCCTCTGTATCTCTGTGTATATATTCTGATAGGAGACCAATGGTCATTTGAATTCTTGCATTTATTACTGAGGCCTCTTAGTTACTCCAACGGCTATAATCTCCATAAATATATTCTTGTAACTATACAGTAATAAAGCTGTGTTGGAATATGAACAGCTCACTTTGATTAGACCAAGAATATCCTGAAAATCTTCCTGGGAACTTGCGTTCAGTATGATGGCAGAAATCGTCGATCTCAACAAGATGATCGTCGATCTGAGCTCAACTATCGTCGATCTGAGCTCAGAGATATTGGAGCTGGTCTAAGACAGAAAACGTCGATCTGAGCTCGGAGATCATCGAACGGATTTCGATGCCTCATGTACCTGAGCTCAGAGATCATCGATCTCAGCTCGACGCCTGAACTCATCTCGTCGATCTGAGCTCGACGCCAAGGTTGAATTCTGATTTCTTCTCTTGACTGTTTTCTCTTTGCTGATTTCTTCAATTTCTGAGCCTCTGACTTAGCACATCCTATGACCCTTAGCTATACATTGATGGGTCAATCTAATAGTCCTAAAGACATAGTGATCCTGACCCAAATCCAAACTAGGGTGTTCCAACACGTTGGCAGCCACCTTAGCCTTAGCCGAGAGGGTAATCTCCCCCTTTTCAGCTTCTGCAAATCTGGGGCTTCACTTGGAGCCACATGCTCCCCCTCAGATCTTGTATCCGTGCTCGAGCTTGAGTTCCTTGTTGATGCTCCCCCTTGATCCAAGAGCCTTGAGCCTTACAGTCTTCACTCTTCATAGTTCAGCATGCCGAGTTCAGTTTTGAAGAGACTGAACTTAGCCTCGTCTAGGGGCTTCGTGAAGATATCTGCAACCTGCTTATCCGTGGGGACATAGCAGAGAGAGATATATTTGTTTTCCACATGCTCCCGAATGAAGTGGTAGCGCACTTCAATATGCTTTGTTCTGCTGTGCGACACAGGATTGTTCGTAATTGCTATTGAGCTCGAGGAGTCGCAATACATCGGAACTTCTCTAAACTGCAAGGCATAATATTTGAGTTGATTTCTGATCCATAGAAGTTGTGCGCAACAGTTGCCTACTGAGATGTACTCAGATTCAGCCGTAGAGGTTGCGACACAATTCTGCTTTTTACTATTCCATGAAATAAGCCTTCTTCCGAGGAATTGGCACGTCCCGGAAGTGCTTTTCCTATCAACCCTGCTTCTTGCAAAGTCAGCATCTGAAAAGCCTATAAGCTCGACATCATTGTTTCTTGGGTACCACTAGACAAGATTTGGTGTACCTTTAAGGTATCTAAGAATTCGCTTTACAACGACATAATGAGATTCCTTAGTGTTCACCTGATATCTGGCACAAATGCATGTGGAAAACATAATATCCGGTCTACTAGCAGTAAGGTAGAGCAGGGATCCAATTATGTTTCTGTATTTGGTTTCATCAAAAGGTTTCCCTTTCTCATCCTTGTCCAGAGACACAGTGGATCCCATTGGAGTCCTCATAGAGGTTGCATTCTCCATTCCGAATTTCTTGAGGAGTTCATTTGTGAACTTCGTCTGAGAAATGAAAATTCCATCCTCAGATTGTTTCACTTGAAGTCCCAAGAAATACTTTAGCTCTCCCATGCTGCTTATTTCAAAGTTTCCTTGCATCAGTTTAGAAAACTTCTTGCAAAGATTGTTGTCCGTAGAGCCGAATATTATGTCATCGACATAGATTTGCACCAGCAAGATCTTGCCTTTGACTTCCCTAAGAAACAATGTCTTACCTATTTTTCCTCTTGAGAACTTGTTCTCAAGAAGAAAACTAGACAGAGTCTCATACCAAGCTCGAGGAGCTTGTTTTAAGCCATATAATACTTTATTAAGAAAATAAACATGATTAGGGAATGTAGGATTAACAAAACCTGGGGGTTGCGCGACATATACTTCCTCTTTCAAATTTCCATTTAGGAATGTAGATTTCACGTTCATCTGATAGACAGTGAATCCTTTGTGAGAAGCATACGCCAGGAACAATCTGATCGCCTCGAGCCTTGCAACTGGTGCAAAGGTTTGGTCGAAGTCAATCCCCTCCTCCTGTCTGTAACCTTGAGCCAACAGCCTGGCCTTGTTCTTTATGATGACACCGTGTTCCTCCAATTTGTTTCTGAAGATCCACTTGGTGCTGATCACATTCAGGTTCTTTGGTCTGGGAACAAGCATCCAGACGTTGCATCGTTCGAATTGATGCAGTTCATCTTGCATGGCCAATATCCATGCCGCATCTTTGTTCGCTTCGTCGAACTTCTTTGGCTCAACCTGTGACAGAAAACTAAGGTGCAAAATCTCGTTAATTGTACCTCTCTGAGTTCTGACACCGTCATGAGGATCTCCTATGATCTGATCTCTGGGATGATCCCTCACGTGTCGGAGCTCTAGGAGTCTGGCATCTGGAGCTCTGACAGCTTCTCGGGCTTCTCCTTCTTCTGGGAGATTCTCTCCATCCTGATCGTCAACTTCTCCAATTGGCATTAAGGTGGAAACCATGACGTACTTGGGAGTTGTACCTTTTGCAGTCTCATCGAGACTTAGCTGTTCAAGCCTTGCACCTGCATCCTCAAGAATGCCACTGGAAGAATTGCTGTGAAGCAAGCTTTCTTCATTAAAAACCACATTAATGGACTCCTCTACCACTAGGGTTTTCTTATTGAAGACCCTATATGCCCGACTATGGCTACTATAGCCCATGAAGAAACCTTCGAAGCATTTTTCTATGAATTTAGTACGTGGGTACTTCCCATTATTGAGTACATAGCATCTGCAGCCAAAAATCCTCAAATAGGACATGGTCGGTTTCCTGCCTTTTAATAGCTCATAAGGCATCTTACGATGATTCTTGTTGATCAATGCTCGGTTCTGCACATGACAAGCCGTGTTGACAGCCTCTGCCTAAAAGTACTCTGGAAGAGAGGCGTCATTCAACATTGTCGTACATGCTTCAATGAGCGTTCTATTTCTCCTCTCCGCAACTCTGTTTTGCTGAGGAGTACGCAGGGAGGAAAACTCATGAAAGATACTATGTTCTTCACAAAATTCTATCATAGCACCAGACTCGAATTCTGTTCCATGGTCACTTCTGATTTAAATCACTGAGCAGTTAAGTTCATTCTGAATCTGCTTGACAAGACTCGTGAAGATGTCAAATGTATCTTACTTTCGTTTTAAGAAGAACACTCATGTAAACCGAGAGTGATCATCAACAATCACTAGCGTATACAATTTGCCTCCTAAGCTATGAACTTGCACTGGACCAAACAAGTCCATATGCAGAAGATAAAGACATCTGGAAGAGTCTTTGTCGGCAATGCCCTTAAAGGTAGCCCGAGTCTGTTTGCCCTTTTTGCATGCAGGGCAGGGGCTATCTTTGATGCACTTAATAGTAGGGGAATCCCTTACTAAATTCTTAGAAAACAACATATTAATAGTCTTGAAATTAATATGTGCTAATCTCTTGTGTCATTGTTCACAAAGAGATGCACTGCCTTTTGCTACTAGGCACACGGGGGTAGAAGAGTCTAAGCTAAGAAAATCTAAGCAAAAGATATTTCTGCTCCTAATGCCAGTTAATACCGTCTCCGACGAGGCACACGATATTATCAAGCACTTATCCTTGCAGAACTTAACGTCATATCCTTTATCACACAACTTACTTACACTGATCAGGTTATGATTTAACCCTTCAACATAAGCCACGTCGGTGATAGAGATTATACTGTTGGAAATCATACCGTAACCTCTGGTGACTCCTCGATCTGATCCTCCAAAGATGACTTTGGGTCCATTTTCGACTGGAGAGTAATCACGCAGCAGGCTTCTTGTCCCAGTCATATGTCGGTAAAATCCACTGTTCAGGTACCAGATTGGAGTTTTGGTGGCCTTTGGATATACCTGCAAAAAGAATTAGTTTCCCTTAGGAACCCAATTGAACTTGGGTCCTATATTCCTTGTTAGCACACTCCCCCTCGGATGGTTAACCCTACGAGTGGTCGGCCTCGCATTGCTAACATGAGGAGTCTCGTTGTATCTTGGATTAAACCAGCAATCCACGGTAAAATGACCAACTTTGCCACAGCACCAACAGTTAAATCTGTTGTACCTTTTCCTAGGCTCCTGCTTCACCCTTGGAACGGTGGGTCCAGCCGGGGACTTGGATCTGGAGGTGGAGGCATCATGATGACAGGAGTCACATGATTTCTTCACCTCCTGTTCCTTCAGTATAACAGGCTTGGCTTTTGGTGCCTGCTTCCTATTATGACCGCTAGAGAAGTGGCCATAATCCTCCACTAGGATTTACTCATAAGGTGCCTTGAAGACACTCTCACCATAGTTGCGGGGGAAGGCCCAACCATCACACCGGCTCTTGGGCTTTTCAACCGAGGGCCGGAAGAAGTGGCTATAGGTTGACTCAAAGTCCTGCTCATTGCAAGGAAAGCCAGGCTTTCTGAATAAAACAGGATCGAGTGGAGCCTTTCCCTTTTCTGCAGCAGAGGCCTTTTTAGCAGTCTTATTTTTCCTCTGCTTTCTGTTGCTCCTGGATGATTTACCAGGCACACCCACATGCCCTAAGCCAGCCCCCTTAGCCTGAGTAGAGAATTCATCAACCAGAGGAAGAACGGTCTTGGGCATGGAGAAGCTTTTGACAATCTTTCTTTCTGCCGCAAGCTATTCTTCCAACTTGTTAATTTCTTCCTTTTTTAGGTCAAGGAGCCTTAGAGACTCTGAGTGCTCAGAAGTCAGGCCCAAGTGTTCCTGTCGGAGAGAGATCAAGCTAGTGATCTCTTCTCTTAGAGACACACCCTCAGCAGGAATTTGACTTCCTTTTTCTAAGCCATCAACCTCTTGCGGCATTCCTCAAAGGTATTGAGCAGAAGCTCATACTTTTCGAGGAGCTCAGCTTCACGGGCAGATGGGCTGTCCTCGAGATCATCATCAGGAGACTCAGAGTCAGAGTCAGAGAGGGGGGTACGATCTTTTACCTTCCCAGTAAATGGGGGGTAGTCTCCTTCTGAGTCAGAGCGACCCACTAGCCCGAAGTAGGCTTCCTCATCATCACTGGAGTCTGAGGAATCATATTCACTCAGTGTCTTTGGCTTTTTGGCAATGTAGCTCCTCTCCTTCTTCTTAACTCTAGAGGACTTGTGCTCCTCTCCCTTCCCCTTATCTCTCTTGCTTTGGTGGCAGTCAGCAACGACGTGACCTGGCTTATTGCATCCAAAGCAAATAATGTCATCAGAGCGATGCTTGTTCTGTTTGGATTCATACCTGTCAGAAGAATAATTCTTCTTCTGATGTCTGGAGGAGGAACCGTCTCTCTTTCTTTGATTCCTCAACTTGAGGAACTTCTTGAACTCCCGAGTGATGAGGGAGAAGTCTTCTTCAGATAACTCTGAGCCGGAAGAGCATGGCTCAGAGTCTTCTTCCTCATCCTTTTTCTGAGAACGGGACGAGGCTGCACCCTTGCCTTTTCTTGAGTGATTGGATTTCAGGGCCACAGTCTTCTCTCTAGCAGCGGCTTTATCAGGTTCTTCTTAAGCTTTTCTGGTGTTCAGCTGAAGATCATAGGACAGAAGTTTCCCAAACAGAATCTGGGGATCAGTTTCAGCCAGCTTGCAAAATTATCTGATGGCGCAGATCTTGGTGTCTCATTTCTTAGTAAGGGATCTAAGGAATTTGTCATTTAGTTCACCATCGGTGAACACTCTGCCATAGCCCTTCAGGGCATTGACGATCTTCATAAGGGATCTTCGATCATCCCTTACTTCATCAGTGCCTTCCATCAGGAAGATCAGGCAGTGCCATATATCCTTGGCAGTCCTGTAGTTGTAGAAAACCTGCATCATGGAATCATCGACGGTACTTACCAGAATTTTCTGAGCTTTCTTGTCAAGTTCGACAAGCACCATCTCATCCTTATCCATTTGGGAAAGTTTCTTGGGGACTTTCTTGGTTGGATCAATGGTGGAGGCCTTAGTGGGGATATAGGTCCCTCCTCCACTATCATGAAGAGTCGGGGGTCGACTGCTTTGATGGCCGCAGAACAGAGACCGACTGTGGGTGGTTCGAAATGGTCAGATTCCGCGGGCCGAGTTAGAAGATCGAGTTTTCTAACGAGAGGAGGCAAGTGCACCTATCGCGTAGTACTCGGTATTCGGGAGAATACCGAGGTCGTATTGTTCTCGGGGGCGCGTTGATTATATTTACTCTCCCAGGAAGACTATTATCTTACTGTCAGTAAGGTGGGATTTTTAGTTCAATTAAAACGGAAAGAAAGAAAGCAGAATTTTACTAAGTTAGTTCGATGACGGATTAACGCTCGGCATCGAATCGGATTAAGACTAAAATAATTCTTAACAATTATTGAACTTTGTTTTTAAATTAATAAAAGGCACTTGGCCGTGGAGGTTCCAAAAATATGAGCGCACTTATCTCTAAGAATAGTGCTCACCTGAACATTAATACTATTCGACCGATCGTTAGACCGACGAAGGATTCCTCTTAATGTCCGCTTTACGCTAAGAACCCCGTTATTGGGTGGGGAACCCAATCCGGTAGAACTACGCTCGTCCTCTTTTGAGGAAATGTACGCAATTCTATTTACCCAAGGGGGATCGGTCCATACGTGCAGCCTCTCGGCGTTGCGTATGGATAACGGAAATAGAGCCCACACATCTTTAACCCGGGGCAAACCTTAAGTCCTTAAATTAAAATAAAAATAAAGTTCTTTAATTAATTCAAATCATTTTATTTGTCCCAATGCTCTTCGATGCCAAAGGCTAATAGAGATTAGCCACTCATCGGTATGGGGACGACTTTATGGTTTTAGTGAAACGTGAGTTTGAAATTAAGTACTAAATAGTTATAAGAGAAAACATAGAAAAAACAGGGCGTTTAGATAAAATTGAAAGAAAGCTAATTGATGCAGGCACTCACGCACACTTCAAAACCATAAAGAAATTAAATAAAACAAGTCCTACTCGAATGAGTAGGCGGGAAATAAATGCAAGTACAAGTCCTACTCAAAACTGAGTAGGCGGGAAATGACAAGTTCTACTCAAAACTGAGTAGGCGGTAAATTAAAGCAATGCGTCATTTAACTCTTAACGAGTAGGCGGAAATAAATGCATAAATAAAAGGAAACTAAGTTACAAAAAATGAAAATTACAAGTCCCACTCAAATGAGTGGGCGGAGAATTTAAGCAGAGCGCCATTTAACTCTTAATGAGTAGGCGGAAATAAATGCACGCACGCACACACTCTACATATTTGAAGAAAGCAATAAACAAAGCATTAAAAGTTATCCTCAAACACTCACACACACTTCATAATTGAAGAAAGCATAAAAGAAAGCATGAAAAGTTACTCTCTTACACTCACACACACATAAGAATAACATGAAAACAAAAGTTATCTAAAAATTAAAACTACAACTTTTCTACTCTTAGAACTTGCCAAAAACAAATAAAAAGATGAAATAAAAATTGTTTGAAGCAAAAGTTTTTGAAAATAAAGTTGAAATCAAAGTTGTTGAAAAATTAAAACGTTTACATTTTCATCCATAGGATTTCGTAGAAGTGATTAAAAAGTGAAAAGAAAAATTAAAGGAACAAAACAGGTTTTACAATCCTAAAGCAAAGCTAAGTAAAAAAAAACAAAAAACGCTTTAAAACCACTTTTACAACTTCATAGGAATGAAAATATAAGCCTTTAGAAAGTTTTTGATACAACTTTGATTCTTTAAAAAGAAAGCTTAAACTAAATTTTGCCATTATAACGGCTCAATTTTTTGCTAAAAACCTAAAATAAAACCTAACATTACAACATATTGCATGAAAAATTAAGACAAGTTACACTCATACACACACACACACACTTTCTTAAAGAGGAAAAACAAAGATGAACTAAGGATAAAAAGGAGAAAGAGAGTGAGCCAACCAAATTTCATTTTCATTCCATGTAGAAAGAGAAAAAAACATTTTATTTTTGATAAAAAAGCTATTACAAACTATTACAAAGCAAAAGAAAAAGCTAAAACAAACATAAGAAGGAAGAGAGAGAAAGTCTCCTTATATGAAGATGAAAGTGCACCAAGGGCAGCCCACAAAAGACACTAAATTTGGCTCAAAAAAAGTGAACCCATGGGCCTTACAGAAAATTTTTATTTATAGGCAAAATTTCTGGTCTGACACGCCCTAGTCACGGGCGTGACAGGGGGTGTGTTAGTCAGAGACGTGATTGACTTGGCAACTTTGGCAAGCTGGCGCCGTTCTGGAAGGTTCGGGAAGGGCCATGTGTCCGTCACGGGCTTGACGGAGGGTGTGTCGGGGGCGTGACTGGACAGCTGGCTGATTCGATCCGTCAAATTGACGGCAAAGTTGACTTCGGGGGATCCACGTGGCAGTCACAGGCGTGACATGGGCGTGACAAGCTGGCGACGGCGTTTAGAGCGTTGAGAGCATTGAGAGGTGAACAGTGAAAGCGTTGAGAGCGTTTAGAGGTGAACAGTGAAAGCGTTGAGTGGCGTTGAGTGGCCACGACGTTGAGTGTTGACACGGGTGTGTCGACTAAGGACACGGGCGTGATATGAAGGCGTTGAGTGTTGAACAGTGAAATCGTTGAGGGTCGGCTGGCCGAAGGCGTTGAGTGTTGACACGGGCGTGTCGGGCATGGTCACGGGCGTGTCAGGTCAGAAAAATAATTTTTCCTGCAAAAAAAATCAGAAAATAAAAAAGGTTAAGTTAGAAATATTAATTACAAAAAGGAAGTATTTTATTAAATAAAACAAACAAAAAGGGACAAAATAAACAAAAATAACTTAAATAAAATACTAAAATATAGGTATATTAACAACTCATCAAATACCCCCATACTTAAACTTTTGCTATTCCAGAGCAAAAGTTTGAGGTGAACTTATAAGGAATAATAAAAACTCTAAGTTCTACTACTGCTTAAATTAATTATAAGATAGATCTAAATAAATATACGGGGTGTAAGAGTTAAGTCCTAAAATTATGAAGATGATTTAAACAGGGCAAAAGTTTTGGCCAAAAGACTTCTTGATGTAATCAAATAGAAAGCAATAATTGTATTGGTTAGATAAACAAAAATAGCTTGGAGTTATACGAACTTTAGCTTATAGGAGTTCTACCGGAAATAATGCAATTTACGAATTATGCTCTCAAAAAGATTTTTGAATTAATTCTAGAGTCATGAAATTGGTTAAGGGGGGTTGATGTTGGTTTATGAAGATGCTTGGATTTTGAGTCGAGGTTATTATTATTATTTTTTCTCGAACCTCCATTTTTTTTTGATTTGGATGTTAAAAGAAAACGAAATCTTATATTTCTTAACATAAATTTTTTTCTTCTTCATAAATAAAAATAACCCAATGTATATGTGTTGGAGTAATGAATTTTATCCTCTTACTCCGTAACATATAATCTTTTAATTTATTGGGTGCCTATGTTTACGGAATGAAATCTTATTCTCATTGACATAAGATCTTTTTTTGGGGGGAAATTTTTTATCATACCAAGTAGGTTATGATAAGTAAGAGGAGAAAAGAGAACTAGATTTTTAATTAAAAAATTTTTGAGAGCAACCTTTATAAATTGTACGTTCCAATTTTTCAGAAAGCTAAAAGTAAGCATAATTGAATTTTATAGTCGTTATTTTCTAATATAGTACACGTGCTCCTATCTATGAAAAATTAGAAGTAGTGCCTAAAACGAATCCCTATCTTTAACAAAGCATAATAAATTCTTTAAAACTTAACCCCGGCTATTTAAATTTTTCAATCTATAATTAACAAACGAATAGTGAACAAAGAATTGATAAAATTCGCATATAAATAAACTCAAAACTAAATTTTTGGATAGCAAGAAACTTAAGAATGATATGTTTGATTTATTTGTTTCATAACTTATATTTTTTTTGAATTTTTGAAGTTATTATCTTTTTTTTATATATATTTTATATTTTTGTATTTATTTCTATAATATATACATACTAAAGAAAAGAAAATGAAAATAAAATTTTTTGGATTTTTGAGTTTTGCGAATTTTTTGTATTTTTAAGTTTTGGCGAAATTTTTATTTATTTTTAAGAACATTTTCATACTATTTACAAAGATTTGGGAGAAAGAGAAGTTATTTACAAGGATGAGAGAGAAAAAGAGAGAGGGGAAAGAGAAAGAAATATTTACAAAAAAATACTTACAAAAATACTTACAAAAAATATTTACAAAAATACTTACAAAAATAATATTTACAAAAATAAAAACTAGGTAGCCGCGAGATGACTCGTTATGTGGATGGCTCGATGAGCCGGATCTCGCGGACCGAGTTAAAAATAAGTCAAAGTTTCAAAAATGAAACTTCAATTTTTTTTTTTTTTTGTGTTTTTTATATGTTTTTTTGTTTTTGTAAGTGAAAAAGAAAGTACGAAAATACGAAAACACCCCCATACTTAGATCCAACATTGTCCCCAAAGTTGTATGATAAGCATGAGGAACAAGACAGTAGGTATATGTACAAAAAAAGGAAACAGAGGGGGGCAGAAAACGTCTCTGATCCGCGCTCGGGGAAGCCCATTAGAAACCCTGTAGTTATTTGAAAAACAGAAAACATGATAAATAAAGACGTAAAAAGATAAGCGTAGGGTGCCTCCCAGGAGCGCTTTGTTTATAGTCGTGTAGCTTGACTATAGGTGCGGGTTTATAAGTCGAGGAGGGTTATGATTTCGTAATGTTCGATCACAGGGTCGCCCGCAATATAAGACTTTAACCGATGACCGTTCACCTTAAATGAGCCTTTTTCCGGGTGGGAGACGAGTACGGTCCCATATGGAAAGATTTCTTCAACAATGAAGGGACCGGACCAACGAGATTTTAGTTTTCCTGGAAAAATTTTAAGACGAGAATTGTACAGAAGGACAAGATCGCCTGGAGAAAAAAAAATTGGGGCTTTAAGTTTTCGATCGTGATATAACTTAGAACGCTCCTTATAGAACTTATTGCTCTCGTAAGCGTTTGCACGCCATTCATCGAGTTCGTTTAGTTGCAGTTTTCTATTCTGAGCGACTAAGGTAGAGTCGAGGTTTAAGAATTTTAATGCCCAAAGTGCACGGTGTTCTAGTTCTACGGGTAAATGACACGCTTTGCCATAGACTAATCGAAACGGAGTACAACCAATAGCGGTTTTGTATGCCGTTCGATACGCTCATAACGCGTCGTCAAGCTTGGAGGACAAATCTTTCCTATTAAGTGAAACGGTTTTTTCTAATATGTGTTTTATCTCTCGATTTACTACCTCAACTTGGCCACTTGTTTGCGGGTGGTAGGGATGGCAAGTTTGTGCGTGACTCCGTATTTAGCTAACATCTTAGCCATGAGAGCATTACAGAAATGTGTTCCCTTATCACTAACAATAGCGCGAGGTGTGCCGAAGCGAGAAAATAATTTTTTTAGAAATGTAACGACAACTCGCGCATCGTTGGTGGGGAGAGCTTGCGCTTCCGCCCACCTTGATACGTAGTCGACCGCCACTAAAATATACGTATATTTATAAGAAGGAGGTAGGGGGCCTACAAAATCTATGCCCCATAAATCGAAGACTTCGCATTCTAAAAACATGTTTTGGGGCATCTCGTCTCGACGTAAGATGTTACCCGACCGCTGACAGCTATCGCATGCGCGCACAAAATTGTGCGCGTCTTTAAAGAGAGTGGGCCAAAAGTAGCCCGCCTCTAGCGCCTTCCTAGCGGTCTGGTTGGCTTGATAGTGCCCCTCGGCTAGACCCTCGTGGCAGTACCTCAATATTTGCGTGCACTCCACACCCACGACGCATCTTCGAACCGCTTGGTCCGCGTAGATACGGAAAAGAAACGAGTCCTCCCAAAAGTAAATTTTCAAGTCGGAAAAGAATTTCTTCTTTTGATGACTTGAAAATTCTTTTGGAAGTACCCGCGCGACTAAGTAGTTCGCAAAATCTGCGAACCAAGGTGAAGATGACGAAGACGAACGAAGGGCAAGAAGGCATTCCTCGGTGAATCTGTCGTTTATTTCAGATTCGGCGAGAGCTTCCGCACCGGGATTTTCTAAACGGGAGAGGTGGTCTGCCGCTAGATTTTACGCGCCCTTCTTATCCCGGATCTCCAATTCAAATTTTTGAAGGAGGAGAATCCATCGAAGAAGGCGAGGTTTCGCGTCGGTTTTGGCTAGTAAATACTTTAGGGCGGAGTGATCGGTAAAAACGATAACTTTAGATAGCGTTAAATACGAGCGAAACTTATCGAAGGTGAAAACGACGGCTAAGAGTTCCTTTTCCGTTGTCGTGTAATTCACTTGTGCGGAAGTGAGCGTCTTGCTAGCGTAATAAATAGGATGAAAATGTTTTTCTACGCGTTGGCCAAGAACGGCGCCTAAGGCAATATCACTAGCGTCGCACATAATTTCGAACGGAAGGGACCAATTAGGGGCCACTAGAATTGGAGAATTGATAAGTTTTTGTTTTATAAAATTAAAGACAGACTCGCAATCGCTACTAAAGACAAAAGGTGAGTCCTTTTCCAAGAGGTGAGTAAGCGACTTTGTTATTTTTGAAAAATCTTGAATGAAACGCCTGTAAAAGCTCGTGTGGCCTAAGAAACTCCTAATAGATTTAACGTTAGTCGGCTGAGGAAGTTTTTCTATGATTTCTACTTTGTCCTTATCGACCTCTATCCCCTTAATCGAAATCTTATGGCCGAGAACCAAACCTCCTCGAACCATAAAGTTACACTTTTCCCAATTTAAAACAAAATGTGTGTCCTCGCATCGCTGGAGAACACGATCGAGATTACGAAGACAATCCGGGAATGAGCATCCGAATATAGAAAAGTCATCCATAAATACTTCCATAATATCTTCTACTAGCTCGCCAAAAATTGCTAGCATACATCTTTGGAATGTAGCTGACGCATTGCAGAGGCCAAATGACATTCTTCGATAGGCGAAGGTGCCAAAGGGGTAAGTAAAAGTTGTTTTCTCTTGGTCTTCGGGGGAAATGGGGATTTGGAAAAACCTCGATAAACCGTCGAGAAAACAATAATATGGATGACCGGAAAGACGCTCGATAATCTGGTCAAGGAATGGTAGTGGGAAATGGTCCTTGCGGGTGGCATTAATAAGTTTGCGATAATCGATGCACACACGCCAACCCGTAACAGTACGAGTTGGGACGAGCTCGTTGTGCTCATTCGCCACTACGGTCAGACCGCCCTTCTTTGGCACGACATGAATAGGACTAACCCATGCACTATCAGAAATGGGATAAATAATCCCCGCATCTAATAATTTAATTATCTCAGTTTTCACGACGTCTTTCATGTTTGGATTAAGACGTCGCTGCGGCTGAATGGTTTTGCGGCAATTATCGTTTAAGAAAATTTTATGAGTGCAGAAAGAAGGGTTAATCCCCTTTAGGTCAGAAATTTGCCACGCAATTGCGTGGCGATGTTTAAGCAAAACCTCCAATAAATCAGAGGTCTCCGAATCGCTTAAATGCGAAGAAATGATTACCGGGAGTGTATCATTTTTCCCCAAAAAGGCGTATTTGAGGGATTCGGGTAATGGTTTGAGATCTAGGGTGGGCGGTTCTTCTAGCGAGGTTTTAATGCTAATGTCTTTTGAACCAATTGGTTCAAAAGGCAAATCCGTTGACGCATTCTCATCGCAATAAAAATTTTCGAGCGAAAAAATATTTTCGTTTAAAAACTCGGACTCGAAAACCGGAGAAGAACAATCTCCATAAAAAGAATCTAAAGAATAGCAGAAATCGTCGCTCGGCGACGAGTCTTCCAGTGAGGGGTTAATAGAAAAAGTAACTTGGTCATCTCCTACCCGAAGGAGAAGATGACAGTTACTTACATCGATTAGCGCACGTGAGGTTGCGAGGAAAGGGCGACCGAGTATTATTGGTACCTCGGCATCCTCCTCGATGTCTAAGATGACGAAGTCCACCGGGAAGGTGAACTTGTCTACCCGGACAAGGACATCCTCAACTACCCCAATGGGGAACCTAACCGAGCGATCCGCTAGTTGGATCCGCATATTGGTAGGAGCAGGAGTACCCAAACCTAATCGCAGGAAGAGCGAGAACGACATCAAATTAATGCTCGCGCCTAAGTCTGCTAAGGCGTATTTTACTAATACATCGCCAAAAAGGCACGAGATGGAAAACCATCCCGGGTCGTTTTGTTTTGAGGGCAACTTATTAGTAAGAGCCGCCGAGCAGACATCGTTAAGAGAAATATGCGAAATATCTTCAAGTTTTCGTTTGTTAGAAAGAAGCTCTTTTAAAAAAATTTCATATTTAGGTATTTGCGAGATGGCCTCGCAAAAAGGAACATTAATATGAATTCGTTTAAGTAATAAAATAAATTTTTCATATTGCGCGTTCACTCGCTCATTATCTAACTTATGCGGGTAGGGCAACACCTTGTTTAAATTAGTTTTGTCGTTAAAAATTGGTAAGGATTGCGTATTCGAAGAAGAGGGAATAGGGGTCGGAGGTGAAATCTGTACCTAAGGATCGATCCGTTTTGGATCGACCACCTCCTTACCGCTACGGAGGGTTATAGCGTTGGCATTCTCCCTTGGATTGGGCTCCGTATTCCCTGGCAGTGCCCCCAGAGCGCGTTCCGACATAAGTCGCGCCAGCTGTCCAACCTGAATTTCCAAATTTTTAAGCGATCCGGTGATGTTCCGGATATTGGACTCGTTGGACGCAACATATCGATTAAAATTTTCCTCCACCGGGGACGGCTTCATAGGAGGGGGAGGAGGAAATGTGGGCGCAAAAGGAGGGGGAGGAGGGCGCTGCGCGTTGTTCGGGTTACTCCATGAGAAATTCGGGTGGTAATGGTTGTTTTGAAAGGAGGGACGCACCGGATTTCCTATGTAGTCCACGAACTCAACGACTACGCAGATGTTAGAGGGGGGAAGAAAACAAGGCGGAGTGGGGGAGGCAACAGACATCTCCGCCACCTGCTTAGTTAGCCTTTCGACTTGAAGGGCTAGCTGAGCAGTGACATCCACTTCATAAAGGCCCTCCTGCTTATGGCGCGGCCGCGGGACATTCCATTGATAGGCATTCATAGCCATTTCTTCGAAAAGAGCCTGGGCGGCCTCGAGGGTCTTATTATTCAGAGTGCCCCCGGCAGCCGCGTCAATCATTTGACGCGTCTGACTATTCAGTCCATTATAAAAAATTTGTACCTGCAACCACGTTGGCAGCGCGTGGTGCGGGCACCGGCGGAGAAACTCCTTAAAACGCTCCCAAGTCTCATAAAGAGACTCAGAGTCGATTTGCACAAAGGAGGAAATGTCCGCCCGCAATCTTGCAGTTTTTGTGGGCGGAAATATTTAGTAAGGAATTTCTCCGCCAACTCCGCCCAGGTCGTGATGGATCCCCGCGGGAGGGAGACCAGCCACTCCTTGGCCTTGGACTTAAGGGAGAAGGGAAAAGGCGCAAACGAATGGCGTCATCAGTGACGCCATTAATCTTAAAAGTATCGCAAATTTCCAAAAAATTAGACAAGTGGTTATTCGGGTCCTCATCCGGCTGTCCGTCGAACTACACGGCATTTTGGATCATTTGTATAACACTTGACTTAATTTCAAAATTATTGTTCGCCACAGTAGGCCGAACAATACTCGACCCCGTATCATCCAAGTTGGGTCGAGCGTAGTAAGACATCATACGCTCGACCGCTTGGGCATTATTTTGGTCGGCCATAGAAGAGAAAGAGGGTTCTCCGGTGGATTCTGCGGGGTCTAAAAAGGGAATTCGACGTAGAGATCGGATACGCGCAAGAGAGCGGTCGATCTCAGGGTCGAATTCAAGATTTTCAGAACTCGAAGGTTGTCCACGGGTCATGCACCCTAAAAAAACAACGAAGGGGGAAGGATTTTTTTTTTGTTATAAAATTTTTTTTTTAAAAATAAAGTAAAATTAATAGAGTCCCGAATTCAATATAACAACCGTGCTCCCCGGCAACGGCGCCAAAAACTTGATGGCCGCAGAACAGAGACCGACTGTGGGTGGTTCGAAATGGTCAGATTCTGCGGGCCGAGTTAGAAGATCGAGTTTTATAACGAGAGGAGGCAAGTGCACCTATCGTGTAGTACTCGGTATTCGGGAGAATATCGAGGTCGTATTGTTCTCGATGGCGCATTGATTATATTTACTCTCCCAGGAAGTGTAACATCCCATTTCCGACTAGACCCCTGGGAGTGGTTTTGTCTTAACAGAACCTTAGGAAGCCCAGGAATTAAAGTTTGTCGACCAAGATTTTGAGTCAAGGGGTGTTCACGCCCGTGACATAGGGTGTGACCCCCTTCGACGATCGTCGGCCTCAGGAAGACGATCGTCGAGCTCAGAAATTTCAACATAGGTCAAACACGCCCGTGACCGATCCGTCATGCCCGTGACCTTGGAATGGCGTTGAGTGAGCTAAGCTCACTCAACGCCGTGATCTGGATGGCGTTGAGTGAGCTTAGCTCACTCAAAGACATAATCTGGACGGCGTTGAGTGAGCTAAGCTCACTCAAAGCCTTAATCTGGATGGTGTTGAGTGAGCTAAGCTCACTCAACGCCATAACCTGAACGGCGTTGAGTGAGCTAAGCTCACTCAAAGCCATAATCTGGACGGCGTTGAGTGAGCTAAGCTCACTCAACGCCATAACCTGGACGGCGTTGAGTGAGCTAAGCTCACTCAAATCCATAACCTGGACGGCGTTGAGTGAGCTAAGCTCACTCAAAGCCATAACCTAGACGGCGTTGAGTGAGCTAAGCTCACTCAAAGCCATAATCTGGACAGCGTTGAGTGAGCTAAGCTCACTCAACGCCATAACCTGGACGGCATTGAGTGAGCTAAGCTCACTCAAAGCCATAACCTGGATGGCGTTGAGTGAGCTAAGCTCACTCAAAGCCATAATCCGGATGGCGTTGAGTGAGTTGAGCTCACTCAACGCCAAAATTTGGGAGGTCATTCTGATGGCGTTGAGTGAGCAGAGCTCACTCAACGCCATATCTGGGATGGCGTTGAGCGAGCAGAGCTCACCCAACGCCATAGCTTGGATGGCGTTGAGCGAGCTGAGCTCACTCAATGTCGTAGCTTGGATGGCGTTGAGTGAGCTGAGCTCACTCAACGCCATTGTACTTAGAATTTTGTCTGCATCTTTTGTGGCTGGGTATTGGTTCAGCTGAACCGGGCCGGTCTAAGAAGTGGACCAGAATACATTAAGTGGGCCGTTTTCTCTTAATAAGACTTAGTTAAGCCTTTATTTAAATCAATTCTGACTGGTCAACTGGAGGTAGGCCACGTGGCCGTCAGTTTTGAAATGCAGGATAGTTTCGGCCATGGCCGAGAACCTGCTCTCATGGCCATCAATCGCACTTGATGCCATGGCCTTCCCTCTTCCCTTGGAAACGGCTGGATTCAACTCCTCTCAGGGAGAGGAGGAGTTTCCAGCCCTCCTCCAGCTGTTACAAACCGTTTCAGCTCCACTCCACCATGGCCGAAGCTTGCATGTAAGAGGCACTAATGGCTGGACCGTTTCTACTCCCTCCCGCAGCCTTGTTCTCCTATAAAAGACTCCCTAGACTTAGATAGGAAGGTTTCACCCATGCCGGATAAAGCTAGAGCTCATTACCTTGTTGTAGAAGAATTCCGGCGACGCCACCACCGCGCCAAGGGCATCCCGACGATCGGCTCGACTCCAAACCGCGAATAAGGTCCTCCTCTACCTCTTCTTCTATGGATAGATCTTAGAAATCATTAGGAGAGATATCGGTCTCAAAAGAGCTGGATCGTGTGAGCGTTTCCATAGTTTTTCCGAAATTTCATGGTGGCGGGTTCGCCGGAAACCGCCTCTCCGGCGGCCGTGTTGCCGCCTGACGGTAGCCCTCACCTCAACAGAGGTGGTGGTGGCAGTGGCCGGCCAGGGAGATGGCTGGGTGGCCGGGAAATAGCTTTAGAAAAGCTACAGGTTTTAAGCATTTTTAGGTTGCTGGTTCGGGCTCTTTGAGAAGATGAACAGTAACCTATAATACTAAATTATTATATTTATAGTGATTTAACAAGCTCTCTTTTATGCTATTTAATGAGGTACTTAGAGGCTTTTTATGTAGAAGTAACCAACATGAAATCTGTAGCCCTATGGGTCTACTATATTTCAAAATTAATTTGGGACAATTTGGTGAACTGGTTTGACCAGGTCTCCTCTTTTGGTGGGATCTAGACCTAGAGCTAGGCAGAGATAAAAAGGTGTGCCCACCTTTCATCCTTTGCCCAAATGTTCTGAAATTTGGGCAAAGAGTCTACCCTAACTATACCTAGGAACTGTCCAAAAATAGGAATTTTTGGATAATATTTTTCTATAGTTTTTTTTAAAAATTTAATAATTCATGTATAATTTAATTAGGTGTCCTAAACACCTCAAAATCCCCCCAAATTTGGGAGGGAGGTCTTAAGGGGAATGTTAGAACTTTGATAAAAATTTCACCTCATTTTGAAGTGTTTTGATTAAGTTTTAACTCGACCCTAGGTTGGCCCTTATAGGGTTAATTAGGTCAATTCATTCCTTTGGGGATTTGAGTGGTCAAACAACCTCAACAGAGGCTGAAATTTTGTCCACCGGCTCTTTGGGGCATGACACACTTCCAAAGTAATTTGGGGTGGTTTGGGATAGGGTAGCCCTAGAACCCTTGGGTAGATCCCTTAACGGGGATTTGTAGGGTTGTGAATGCCATGGGGTCAAATGACCTTGTACTGACTTGAAATTTGGTGGAGAGGACCATAGGGCCATTATATTTCTCTGGACAAAATTTTAGGGTATTTGGAGACAGTTAGGCCACCTAAAACCCTAACCCTAGTTTAGGACACCAACCTTAATTTGAACTATTATGCTATCAACTGAACTTCAAATCAATTAAAATTTGGGTAGGGTGATTTTATGGTCCAATTGGACATAATATAATTTTGTTGAGATTTTTGGGCTAACTTATACAGTACTTCATTCACAACCCTAGTTGTGCCCTAGATATTGTTTTTATGATTATGGAATTTTTGTTCGTTGAAATGTTATGAAATCTTGTATTAGGGCATATTATAGCATTTTATACCTTTTATATTTTTATTGGAAGTTTTATCTGATTATTTTGGGTACTTTCTTCTTTAATGTACCAAATGTGATATGTAGTCAAAAATACAAACAATGCCCATTTATTATTTGGAAAATTAAGAAATTTGGTCAATGGGTGTTTTAGACCATGGTAGTCATCCTGTGAATTTACCTAGGTTTTTAGATAATTAAAAACAGTACCTCCTTCTCTAAGCTAGGAAAATTAGTGTTTACATTAAAATAAATTCAGAGCACAAATATTGGATAAAAATTATGGGACTTGTTTTCTGATGATTTTAGGTCACCATAGATCTTCTATAATTTTCTAGTGATTTTTGGATATATATTTACAGTACTTGCTTCATAATATAGTAAAAGTAGCCTAAAATGGTAAATTAGGAAATGTAGGCCTAAACACCTCTGAAATTTCTCAAAATTTGGAATTTTTGCTTAAATGCCTCATAGGAGTTTTAATGATTTTATGGTGATTTATTGTTGGCTCATTAGTGCACTTCATGTTCATACTAGGGCATTGGGAGGCTGAGAATAAATAAATTAAATGCCAAATGAAATAGGAAAATTATTATTTTTTGGATTTAGACTAAATATGTCATGGTAGACCTCCAGTAAATATTATAGGAGATTTGGAAGACAATTTGGAGTACCACCCCTTGCATGCCTCATAAAGCTTAGGATGGTCTGCGTTTAGTAAAAACTGCAGAAGCTGAACTAGAGTGGGTAATGAACTTGGGAGATGGAATTTTGGTAGTTTGCTGGTTTGGATAGGATGAGTTAAATCAAGTTTATTATTGGAAGTCAAGATGGGTAGGGTGTGAGATTGACTAGCGATAAGTAGTGTTCGGGTTCGACGGAAGATCGTCCTCCCCGAGAAGAGGAAGAGTCAAAGTCATCCTAGGATTAACCCACTGTAATATGAGAAGGGAATGGGTTAAGGGAACCAATCAATTATAATAAGTGCCTTGGAAAGGGAGCTTTGGGATTCACCCCATCATAGCTCCTAGTACCGCTGCGAGCCCTTAACCGGGTAACCCTCGGGAAGTCCAAGGTTAACCTTAAATCTTTGGAATAAAATGATCAAGAGTAACCCTAATAATAGTTGCACCTCACACCTACACTTGTACAATTAGGAAGAAGAATTGGCATGGATTGGGTAGAGTAGGTCCGTGGTGTAAGGGCCTACTAGTAATGTCAATGGTCTGGTTTGTGATTTGGAAGTCCGGGGAGAGGGATGCTCGGGGACTTGGTATATGCTTTGTAGCCTAGAGAGCTGGAGGCTCGGTAACGTGAGAACTCGTACAAATATAACTGTCATGATTGCATGTGCATAAAAGTGGTGGGTCATCGGTACTGGACGATCGATTACACCGACGTCGGTACGTTGACTCGGCGGTATGGGACACTTAGCCAAAGAAATCCTGGTGGATACAGCCAGCACTAATACTCGGATACTCTAGGTTGTGTTCTTCTAGGGGCGTATGGAAGGGCTAGGACTGGTAGTGTGGTTACCCGCCTAGGAGTGGGGGGCCCGACCCACAGTCTCCGTTTGCCACAACGGAGGTTCCTGGGAGTGAAGCTAGCTGCCCGAATAGGGGGAACTAAAGGTCTGTGCGCATGGAGTCGTGTGAGTGTGTTGCACTTGCTTATGCATTCTATAGCATATTTGCATGTCATAGCATAAACATTGCCACCTATCGTATAAGATGGTATGGGACGTTTTATACGACAAAACGACCCCTTGGTCTATAGGGGTAATCCCTATAAATCAATGGTTATATTTCTTGTGCTTTTACTTACTTGCTACTCCTTGCTGTTTGATAACCGACACCCCAACGTATAAGTGGTATGAGACACTTTATACGATGGGAGCCCTGCAAAAGATCCCTTGACTTATGCGCTTCCGCATAAGTTAAGGTTACATTTCCTACTTTCTGCTTTTGTCATATTTATTATGGAATTGCTAGCATAGATCCGCTTTCACCTGCTTTGGCTTATTCTCCACCTTCATGTCCTTCCCTTTCTTCCTCTCCTCTCGGTACCTAGGAGCCATGGGGGAAGGGGTAGGGGATGATAGGGCTTAGTCTTTTAGACTAACGGTTTTCGAACCACAACATTTTAGGTGTACCATATGGAAGGGTCACGGGTTTTGCAGTTTCTGATAGAGTTGACCCCGCGACCGTGTTACCATTGTCACCAGCCGGGACATACACGGGTCAAATGCCCCTTGATGGGTGGGATCCCACCAGCTCAGCAGCCAGGAGGCCGAAGACGTAGACGCAAACGTGGATTGCGAGGCGGCGACTACAGGTCGAAAAGGAAGAAGCATCCAGAGATGCAGCACCAGCAGAGTACGGAGTCGGTGGAGATGGGCCAGTCTAGCTTGGGTACTCTCGGTTCAGTGACAGTTACAGTGACGCTTAGTTTTAGTTTTGCTTCCGTGAGTGACTTGTAGTGAGGATTACATGTACTGGGCTTAAGCCCTCCTTTTGTACTCTGATTATTATTATTATTGTGGACTCTCCCTTCGTGGAGATTTATTTATATACATGTGATTATGGTGGACTAGTTTTTATATTTACTTATGCTACTGTTCTTCGATCGATCTGGCCGGCAGGATCGGCGTTTTGTAGTGACGACCTTCCCGGGCGTGATGGTGTCACCGCAAAGCGGCGGTTCTGGGTCTAAGACCCCGGTGTTTAAAAAGAAAAAATGGGGTCTTACAAGTTGTATTAAAGGCGACCTCGATCGGAAAAGTAGCAGTCCACTAACCCTGGGTCACCCCCACTCGAGTTTAGTTTGGGGACAAACTAAGCAGCGGAAGCAGTGGTGTGCCCATAAGGGAAATCACATGTGAAAGTCCACTTCGTCATTAATTGGAATTCCTCTTTGTAGCCTGCGGCAAACCCTGCCCCCAGCAGGGAACACCTCCGGCTGTGAAGATCTCATCTTATAATCCTCTAACCAATAAGTTAGACTCAACCAACTAGGACTCGTGACTAACCATGACAATTTACAGTATGCCCTAGTTCACAATAAACCTTGGGTATGAATTTGGTTAAGGTAAGGAGATACCCAAAGAGAATAAAGGAGGAGTTTAGCACGAGAATGACTACCTAAGACGTAAACTCAGGTGTCCCTACTATCCCAATCAAGGATTATTCAAAGCGGTAGACTACTTTAAGGAGAATTGAGACCAATAATACATTAGCAGAATGGTAAAAGACAAGTAGTCTTAACCTTAAATACCGGTAATAAAATTACCTGGAGGCAACCACCGAGACAAACACTGAGGGTCGGATAGGAATTCAAGTTCGGAAGATACCCATTTGGGGTTGGGAACATTTTGAACCGAATAAGGTTATCGTAAATGTGACACAGAGAGTTTAAAGTATGGAGTATTTTAACGAGTTTCAGGGTGGAACCCCAAGTCGAAGATTGATGCCTTAGGTATTGTGCGCCCAGCTAGGACGGATGTAACAGGGTAATATCAAAGGTACTTAGCCCAAGATAAGTAGGGGCTTAACTTTTGTTTATTGGGGGCTAAACTTTTATTTATTGGGCAAATTAGTATTGGCTTGGGTTCCCTTAGACCTACTTTAGGGAAAGTGGCGTAACAAACATAGTGATATTGAAGTCGATATAATTCGATGTTATTCGGGCGAACATAAGATTTTGTAAAAAACATGTTTGGAATGATGACCCGTAGCATTACCAAGACAATGACATGGTAATAAGACGGAGTAATTACGAGAATTAACTATTATCACGTGAAATTTGATGACGGGTAACAAGATTCCGGATATCTGAGAAGGTAAAGATTTAATCGCTATGTTGTATCATCAGAAGGATGATGTATCTCAGAACATGTACCCCCGGAGTGGAAATTTGAGGACATCGCGATGGATTTTGTTCATGGACTTCCACGATCACAGACGAGAAACGACTCGATTTGGGTCATCGTCGATCGGTTGACGAAGGTGGCCAGATTCATTCCGATCAAGAAGGATGACTCTGTGGGGGTACTAGTGCAGAGATTTGTGGAGCAGTTTGTTCGATACCACGGGGTACCCAAGACGATCGAGTCGGATCGGGATGGTCGGTTCACTTCCAGGGAGTGGAGATTCGTGCAGGCTTACTTAGGCACGTGATTGACCTTCAGCACCGCATTCCATCCCCAGACGGATGGGCAGACGGAACGCACCAATCGGACGCTGGAAGATCTTCTGAGGATATGCATTTTGGAGCACGGGGAACCATGGGAGAAGCTCCTACCCCTGATCAAGTTCTCCTATAACAACAGCTACTAGTCCAGCATCAGGATGGCGCCTTACGAAGCCTTGTATGGAAGGAGATGCAGGACCCCGCTTTCTTGGATTCAGGACGAGGATCCGAAGGCGTTGGGATCGGATTTTGTCGAAGACACCGAGAATCAGGTGAGACTGATTAGAGACAGGATGTTAGAAGCACAGAGCAGACAGGCTAAGATTATGACGCCCGACATCGTCAGGTGGGGTTTCAGGTGGGGGACCGAGTGTTTTTGAAGATCCGGCCCATGCATGGAGTTTCACGGGTGCGTGGTCGGAGGAAGAGCTCAGCCCTGGGTATATGGGCCCTTACAGAATCCTAGAGCGGATCGGGGCCCTAGCTTACAGGCTGGAGTGGCCACCAGAGCTGGCAGCTCTGCACGATGTATACCACGTTTCTTCGCTTAGGAGGGCTTTACTGTGCCCGGAGCAGCAGATTTTGACCACAGATGGACCGGTAGCTTCCGATCGGTCAGTTCACTTGGAGCCAATCGGGATCGATGACACGGCAGTGTGGGTCTTGCGACGGAAGAAGGTTCCATTAGTCAAGGTTCTGTAGAACAATCATGGGCAGGAGGAGCATACATGGGAGACACGGGACTTGATGCGGCAAAAATACCCGGAACTTTTCGGTCAGGTATACCTCACAACCCCTCTGGACAATCAATTTGCATTCCTATTTTAAACCAATAGGACTGAAATTTCAAGGATATGGGCTAATCTTTTGTTTATTGGGGTATATACCTAGTCAATTGGACGAATTGGTCTTCAAATCAAAACTACACACAGCAAACCTAACGTAGAGATGTAAATCTTTCAACTCTCATGGGATGTTACAAGCTTTTTTTTTCTCGATAGGAGTCCCGTAGGCTTAACCTTGATTTCGGGGACGAAATCTTTGTTTTGTTTATTGGGATTTGTAACATCCCATTTCCGACTAGACCCCTGGGAGTGGTTTTGTCTTAACAGAACCTTAGGAAGCCAAGGAATTAAAGTTTGTCGACCAAGATTTTGAGTCAAGGGGTGTTCACGCCCGTGACCGACCCGTCACGCCCGTGACATAGGGCGTGACCCCCTTCGACGATCGTCGACCTCAGGAAGACGATCGTCGAGCTCAGAAATTTCAACATAGGTCAGACATGCCCGTGACCGATCCGTCACGCCTGTGACCTTGGAATGGCGTTGAGTGAGCTAAGCTCACTCAACGCCGTGGTCTGGATAGCGTTGAGTGAGCTTAGCTCACTCAAAGCCATAATCTGGACGGCGTTGAGTGAGCTAAGCTCACTCAAAGCCATAATCTGGACGGCGTTGAGTGAGCTAAGCTCACTCAACGCCATAACCTGAATGGCGTTGAGTGAGCTAAGCTCACTCAAAGCCATAATCTGGACGGCGTTGAGTGAGCTAAGCTCACTCAACGCCATAACCTGAACGGCGTTGAGTGAGCTAAGCTCACTCAAAGAAATAACCTGGATGGCGTTGAGTGAGCTAAGCTCACTCAAAGCCATAACCTGGACGGCGTTGAGTGAGCTAAGCTCACTCAAAGCCATAACCTGGACGGCGTTGAGTGAGCTAAGCTCACTCAAAGCCATAATCTGGACAGCGTTGAGTGAGCTAAGCTCACTCAAAGCCATAACCTGGACGGCGTTGAGTGAGCTAAGCTCACTCAAAGCCATAACCTGGATGGCGTTGAGTGAGCTAAGCTCACTCAAAACCATAATCCGGATGGCGTTGAGTGAGCTGAGCTCACTCAACGCCAAAATTTGGGAGGTCATTCTGATGGTGTTGAGTGAGCAGAGCTCACTCAACGCCATATCTGGGATGGCGTTGAGCAAGCAGAGCTCACTCAACGCCGTAGATTGGATGGCGTTGAGCGAGCTGAGCTCACTCAACGTCGTAGCTTGGATGGCGTTGAGTGAGCTGAGCTCACTCAACGCCATTGTACTTATAATTTTTTCTGCATCTTTTGTGTCTGGGTGCTGGTTCAGCTTAACCGGGCCGGTCTAGGAAGTGGGCCAGAATACATTAAGTGGGTCGTTTTCTCTTATTAAGACTTAGTTAAGCCTTAATTTAAATCAATTCTGACTGGTCAACTAGAGGTAGGCCACGTGGCCGTCGGTATTGAAATGCAGGATAGTTTCGGCCATGGCCGAGAACCTGCTCTCATGACCATCAATGGCACTTGATGTCATGGCCTTCCCTCTTCCCTTGGAACGGCTGGATTCAACTCCTCTCAGGGAGAGGAGGATTTTCCAGCCCTTCTCTAGCTGTTACAAGCCGTTTCAGCTCCCCTCCACCATGGCCGAAGCTTGCATGTAAGAGGCACTAATGGCTGGACCGTTTCTACTCCCTCCCGCAACCATGTTCTCCTATAAAAGACTCCCTAGACTTATATAGGAAGGTTTCACCCATGCCGGATAAAGCTAGAGCTCATTACCTTGCTGTAGAAGAATTCCGGCGACGCCACCACCGCGCCAAGGGCATCCCGACGATCGGCTCGACTCCAAACCGCGAATAAGGTCCTCCTCTACCTCTTCTTCTATGGATAGATCTTAGAAATCATTAGGACAGATATCGGGCTCAAAAGAGCTGGATCGGGTGAGCGTTTCCATGGTTTTTCCGAAATTTCATGGTGGCGGGTTCGCCGGAAACCGCCTCTCCGGCGCCCGTGCCGCCGCCTGACGGTAGCCCTTACCTCAACAGAGGTGGTGGTGGCGGTGGCCGGCCAGGGAGATGGCTGGGTGGCCGGGAAATAGCTTTAAAAAAGCTACAGGTTTTAAGCATTTTTAGGTTGCTGGTTCGGGCTCTTTGAGAAGATGAACAGTAACATATAATACTAAATTATTATATTTATAGTGATTTAATAAGCTCTCTTTTATGCTATTTAATGAGATACTTAGAGGCTTTTTATGTAGAAGTGACCAACATGAAATCTGTATCCCTATGGGTCTACTATATTTCAAAATTGATTTGGGACAATTTGGTCAACTGGTTTGACCAGGGCACCTCTTTTAGTGGGATCTAGACCTAGAGCTAGGCAGAGACAAAAAGGTGTGCTTACCTTTCATACTTTGCCCAAATGTTCTGAAATTTGGGCAGGGCGTCTACCCTAACTATACCTAAGCCCTGTCCAAAAATGGGAATTTTTGGAGAATATTTTTCTATAGTTTTTGTAAAAATTTAATAATTCATGTATAATTTAATTATGTGTCCTAAACACCTCAAAATCCCCCCAAATTTGGGAGTGAGGTCTTAGGGGGAATGTTAGAACTTTGGTAAAAATTTCACCTCATTTTGAAGTGTTTTGATTAAGTTTTAACTCGACCCTAGGTTGGCCCTTATAGGGTTAATTAGGTCAATTCATTCCTTTGGGGATTTGAGTGGTCAAACAACCTAAACAGAGGCTGAAATTTTGTCCACTGGCTGTTTGTGGCATGACACACCCTCCAATATAATTTGGGGTGGTTTGGAATAGGGTAGCCCTAGAACCCTTGGGTAGATCCCTTAACGGGGATTTGTAGGGTTGTGAATGTCATGGGGTCAAATGACATTGTACTGACTTGAAATTTGGTGGAGAGGACCATAGGGCCATTATAGTTCTCTGGACAAAATTTTATGGTATTTGGAGACAGTTAGGCCACCTAAAACCCTAACCCTAGTTTAGGTCACCAACCTTAATTTGAACTATTATGTTATCAACTAAACTTTAAATCAATTAAAATTTGGGTAGGGTGATTTTATGGTCCAATTGGACATAATATAATTTTGTTGAGATTTTTGGGCTCACTTATATAGTACTTCATTCACAACCCTAGTTGTGCCCTAGATATTTATTTTGATGATTATGAAATTTTTGTTCACTGGAATGTTATGAAATCTTGTATTATGGCATCTTATAGCATGTTATACCTTCTGTATTTTTATTGGAAGTTTATCTGATTATTTTGGGTACTTTTTTCTTTAATGTACCAATTGTAATATGTAGTCAAAAATACAAACAATGCCCATTTATTATTTGGAAAATTATGAAATTTGGTCAGTGGGTGTTTTAGACCATGATAGTTATCTTGAGAATTTCTCTGGGTTTTTAGATAATTCAAAACAGTACCTCCTTCTCTAAGCTAGAAAAATTAGTGTTTACATTAAAATAAATTCAGAGCCCAAATATTAGATAAAAATTATGGGACTTGTTTTCTGATGATTTTAGGTCACCATAGATCTTCTATAATTTTCTGGTGATTTTTGGATATAAATTTACAGTACTTGCTTCGTAATATAGTAAAAGTGGCCTAAAATGGTGAATTAGGAAATGTAGGCCTAAACACCTCTGAAATTTCTCAAAATTTGGAATTACTGCTTAAATGCCTCATAGGAGTTTTACTGATTTTATGGTGATTTATTGTTGGCTCATTAGTGTACTTCATGTTCATACTAGGGCATTGGGAGGTTGAGAATAAATAAATTAAATGCCAAATGAAATAGGAAAATTATTATTTTTTGGATTTAGACTAATTATGTCATGGTAGACCTCCAGTAAATATTATAGGAGATTTGGAAGACAATTTGGAGTACCACCCCTTGCATACCTCATAAAGCTTAGGATGGTCTGCGTTTAGTAAAAACTGCAGAAGCTGAACTAGAGTGGGTAATAAACTTGGGAGATGGAATTTTGGTAGTTTGCTGGTTTGGATAGGGTGAGTTAAATCAAGTTCATTATTAGAAGTCAGGATGGGTAGGGTGTGAGATTGACTAGCGATAAGTAGTGTTCGGGTTCGACGGAAGATCGTCCTCCCCGAGAAGAGGAAGAGTCAAAGTCATCCTAGGATTAGCCCACTGTAATATGAGAAGGGAATGGGTTAAGGGAACCAATCAATTATAATAAGTGCCTTGGAAAGGGAGCTTTGGGATTTACCTCATCATAGCTCCTAGTACCGCTGCGAGCCCTTCACCGGGTAACCCTCGGGAAGTCCAAGGTTAACCTTAAATCTTAGGAATAAAATGATCAAGAGTAACCCTAATAATAGTTGCACCTCACACCTACACTTGTACAATTAGGAAGAAGAATTGGCATGGAATGGGTAGAGTAGGTCCGTGGTGTAAGGGCCTACTAGTAATGTCAATGGCCTGGTTTGTGATTTGGAAGTCCGGGGAGCGGGATGCTCGGGGACTTGGTATATGCTTGGTAGCCTAGAGAGCTGGAGGATCGGTAACGTGAGAACTCGTACAAATGTAACTGTCATGATTGCATGTGCATAAAAGTGGTGGGTCATCGGTACTGGACGATCGATCACACCGACGTCGGTACGTTGACTCGGCGGTGTGGGACACTTAGCCAAAGAAAGCCTGGTGGATACAGCCAGCACTAATACGCGGATACTCTTGGTTGTGTTCTTCTAGGGGCGTATGGAAGGGCTAGGCCTGGTAGTGTGGTTACCCGCCTAGGAGTGGGGGGCCCGACCCACAGTCTTCGTTTGCCACAACGGAGGTTCCTGGGAGTGAAGCTAGCTGCCCGAATAGGGGGAACTAAAGGTCTGTGCGCATGGAGTCGTGTGGGTGTGTTGCACTTGCTTGTGCATTCTATATCATATTTGCGTGTCATAGCATAAACATTTCCACCTATCGTATAAGATGGTATGAGACGTTTTATACGATAGGCCCTGCAAAACGACCCCTTGGTCTATAGGGGTAATCCCTATAAATCAATGGTTATATTTCTTGTGCTTTTACTTACTTGCTACTCCTTACTGTTTGATAACTGACACCCCAACGTATAAGTGGTATGAGACACTTTATACGATGGGAGCCATGCAAAAGATCCCTTGGCTTATGTGCTTCCGCATAAGTTAAGGTTACATTTCCTACTTTCTGCTTTTGTCATATTTACTATGGAATTGCTAGCATAGATCCGCTTTCACCTGCTTTGGCTTATTCTCCACCTTCATGTCCTTCCCTTTCTTCATCTCCGCTCGGTACCTAGGAGTCATGGGGGAAGGGGTAGGGTATGATAGGGCTTAGTCTTTTAGACTAACGGTTTTCGAACCACAACATTTTAGGTGTACCATATGGAAGGGTCACGGGTTTTGCAGTTTTTGACAGAGTTGACCCCGCGACCGTGTTACCATTGTCACCAGCCGGGACATACACGGGTCAAATGCCCCTTGATGGGTGGGATCCCACCAGCTCAGCAGCTAGGAGGACGAAGACGTAGACGCAGACGTGGATTGCGAGGCGGCGACTACAGGCCGAAAAGGAAGAAGCACCCAGAGATGCAGCACCAGCAGAGTACGGAGTCGGTGGAGATGGGCCAGTCTAGCTTGGGTACTCTCGGTTCAGTGACAGTTACAGTGACGCTTAGTTTTAGTTTGCTTCTGTGAGTGACTTGTAGTGAGGATTACATGTACTGGGCTTAAGCCCTCCTTTTGTACTCTGATTATTATTATTATTGTGGACTCTCCCTTCGTGGAGATTTATTTATATACATGTGATTATGGTGGACTAGTTTTTATATTTACTTATGCTACTGTTCTGCGATTGATTTGGCCGGCAGGATCGGCGTTTTGTAGTGACGACCTTCCCGGGCATGATGGTGTCACCGCAAAGCGGCGGTTCTGGGCCTAAGACCCCGGTGTTTAAAAAGAAAAACAGATGTCATTACTGCAAGGAAGATTGACACTGGAAAAATAGTTGCCCGAAGAAGAAGCTCAAGGAGAGAACACGAGAGCCACAATATTCTGCAGTGGCATCCGATAATGAGAGCAATGCTAACATTCTCCATGTCTCACCAAGTCTTGACACTACAGATGCATGAATCATGGATACTTGATGCTCTTATCACATGTGCCGAAACAAAGAATGGTTTCATAGCTTCAGGAAATGTGATGGTGGGCCTGTTCTGATGGGTAATAATTCAGAGTGCAGAATGTCGGAGATTGGAAGTATCAGAATCAAGATGTTCGACGGTACTATCAGAACACTTACAGAAGTCTGATATGTGTCTGACCTAAGAAAGAGCCTGATTTCTTTAGGCACTTTGGAGGCGGCTGGTTATTCCTACGTTGGTGATGGTGGTTAATTTAAGGTCAAGAAAGCCGCTCTAATCGTGATGAAAGACGAACGCTCAGGTACTCTGAAAAGATAGATCGATACTACAATAGCTGGAGAAGTAGTAATTTATACATCGACAGATGAGGATTCCACTCTACTATGGCATGTTGGGCTTGTCCACATGAGCGAGAGAGGGCTATTTGAGCTGCATAAGAAAGGACTACTGAAAGGAGTAAAATGTGCAAGCTTAACTTCTGCGAGACGTGTATCCTCGGGAAATAGTGTAAAGTAAAATTTGTGACATCGAGCAAGCGCAGCAAACAGATGTCGGAGTATGTACACTCAGATGTTTGGGGGCCAGCTCCAGAGCCATCACTTGGAGGTGCAAAGTATTTTGTGACCTTCGTCGACAATTTCTCAAAAATGGTCTGAATCTACTTTCTCAAGCACAAGTCTGAAGTATTCGAGAAGTTTAAGGTCTGGAAGACCACGGTGGAAAAGCAGACCAGACAGAAGGTGAAATACCTCAGCTTTGATAATAACGGTGAATACACCTCAATAGAGTTTCAGGCATACAACAGTCAGGAAGGCATCACTCGACATCTCACTATACCAAGTACACTACGGAAGAATGGGGTTGTAGAGAGGATGAACAAAATATTGCTAGAAAGAGCTCGGTGCATGTGACCTTTCGTTGATTAACCCAAGTCTTTCTGGGTCGAAGCTATTAATACAACTTGTTATCTAGTGAATCAGTCTCCATTAATATCACTAGATCTGAAGTCTCAACAAGAAGTATGGTTAGGTAAATTTGTTGATTATTTTGATATTCATATTTTTGGATGCTTTGTCTACACATTGTTGCAGGATTCAGAAAGAACAAAGCTTGAGGCTAAGTCTAGGAGGTATATCTATCCGGGCTAGAAGGCCGACACCAAAGGGTTCAAGTTGTGGAATCTTGAAACCAAGAAGGTCAAGCTGAAGTGCGACATCATTTTTGATGAATCTTCTATTTTGAAGAAGTCTTAGTCTCATGCTAAAGGGGTAGATAAGGCTTCAGACTCTCTAGTGGAGGTGGTGCTAGACAGAAGCAATAAATTAGACGATCATGATGATTCCTCCGACTCGGAGGAGACAGACATTGTTCAACCTATTGAAGCAGAGCCATATTCTATTGACAGAGGAAAGACGAGGAGAGAGGTTAAGTTGCTTCTCAGGCTACAGGACACCATAGCATACCCCTTTCAGGTGATCGCCTCAGATCATTGTTTTTATAGAGAAATTATAGAGAGCAGAGACAGTTCTCAGTGGAAAGCTGCTATGGTGGAAGATATGAAATCCCTTCAAAAGAACAAGACTTAGGACTTGGTTAGTCTGCCTAAAGGGGCTAAGGTAATCAATTCCAAATGGGTGTTCAGAAAGAAGGAGTCCACATTAGAGAAGGATCAATGAAGATACAAGGCCAGATTCGTAGCAAAAGGGTTTGCGTAGAAGAAGGGAGTTGACTTCGATGAAATCTTCTCACCTGTGGTGAAGCATTGTTCCATTCAGGTGCTACTCGCCATAGTAGCTATGTGATACATGGATTTGGAGCAGATGGACGTGAATACTACTTTTCTTCATGACACCCTAGAGGAGGAGATTTATATACTGCAGCCTGGGGGTTCATTCGACCTAGTGATGAGAAAAAGGTGTGCAAGCTGAAGATGTCTCTTTATGGTCTGAAGCAGGATCCTAGGATGTGGTACAAGAGGATCGAAACTTTCATGACTTCACACAGTTACATCAGAAGCCATTACGATAGTTGCGTCTACTACAGATTTCTTGCATATGAGAATATTCTGATTCTGATGCTCTACGTCAATGACATGTTGATTGTCTGCAAGTTAGCCTGAGAAATTCAAGCACTGAAGTAGAAATTGAATGCTGAATTTGAGATGAAAGATCTTGGTCGTTCTCAGAAGATTCTTGAGATGGAGATCAAGTGGGACAAAAAGCAAGACATGTTGTCGCTTTCTAAGATTGTCTATATTAATAAAGTACTAAAAAAGTTTAATATGGCGGAATCTAAACCTGTTACGACTCCTTTGGGACAACAGTTTAGATTGTTATCACAATAGTGTTTAGAAATCGAGGAGGAGCGCCAGAAGATGCTCAGAGTGTCATTCGCCAGGGCGGTAGGATTCTTTATGTACACGATGATATGCACGAGACCATATATTGCTCTAGCAGTTAGTGTTGCCAGTAGATACATGGCAAAATCCAGGGCGACAACACTAGGAATCAGTCAAATGGATTCTACAGTATTTGAATGGAATGCCAGATGTTGGCTTACTTTTTAAAAGGGGAGAAGTTATTGGAGCTCTAAAAGTCTTTGTTGATTCTGACTATGCTGGTGACCTCGACAGGAGAAGATCTACTTCATGCTACATATTTCTTCTAGGTGGAGGTCCTATCAGTTGGAAAGATGCTCTTCAAGATATAGAAATTCTATCCACGACCGAGGCAGAGTATATTGCTAAGGCTGTTGAAGAAGCTATTTGGCTCAGGGGTCTCATCAAGGAATTCAGAGTTTCTCAGGAATTGATGAAGCTGCACTGTGACAGTCAGAGTGTAATTTATCTTACAAAGGACTTGATCTATCATGCAAGCAAAAAACACATTGATGTGCGCTACCACAAGCTAAGGGAGTTTGTTGGAGGCGGCGAGATTCAGTTACTGAAGGTGCCCATGGAGGATAACATTGCTGATATGTTGACAAAGCCCCCGACATGAGTCAAGTTCAAGCACTGCCTTGACTTGACTCATAATTGTGTTTGCTGATCATGGTGACCCCAGGGAGAGGGAGTGTTCTTTTGAGAGAAGATCCAAGATGGAGGTGGAACATGCAGTGGGAGAGGCGTCAAGGTTGAGATTATTGATTATTGTCGCCACATCCTCCTCTAAACCGAGCGGTTCAGGGGGGAGGGGTGATAACTATATATGTGTGTGTGTGTGTGTGCGCGCGCGCGCGCGCGTGCGCGCGCGTGTGTGCGTGCGTGCGTGCGTGCGTGCGTGCATGTGTGCGTGCGTGCGTGTGTGCGTGCGTGTGTGTGTGTGTGCGTGCGTGAGTGCGGGCGGGCGTGTGTGTGAGTGTGTGTGTGTTTTTCCCGGTTCATTATGCCAAATTAAGAGCAGAGCAAAGCTGAGCCGACTCTTCTCATCAGCGGCAGGTGCGACTCCGGAGAAGGACAATCAACGGCAGGAGGCGCAGTCTCCTCATTCCTCTGCCAAGGGTAGCGAAAGAGGTGCGACTATTTGAGCAAACTAGTGGAGGAGTTAGGTTCGTCATTCCTCTTCGCAAATTGATTCCTCCTGCGTCCAAAACTGTTCATCGGGTGCTGCCTCCACAAGAGGGCAGGTCACCGACATGAACTGCTGCTGCAAACCGGAGGTAGAAGGAGAGGCCCCCTCCAGTGGTTTCTTTTTTCGGTGGGGAAATTTGTTAGTGAGGGCTACTCATCTCAAGTACTCGAGCTCTCTATTTGGCGGCCCAGGTTCTGTTTTTTATTGCTGCAAACACTCATTATTTTAGTGGATCGTTCTTCGACGCTCTCCCCGTGAATGTAAGAGTTTCTCTCAGAATTACGTAAATTTCTGTATCATCTGTGATTGTGTGTGCTCTCTTATTTTTCTGCATTATTATTATCTCTTAATTTTGCAGTTATTACTATTCATTGCGCGCTTCACTGTGACAAAAGATCACACAATTTCATAACAGTAACCCACCTAAAAAAATTGGAGAATCGTGGTCGTCTGTTCAACGATGTGAGAGTATAGAAAATAAGATCATATTTACTTCAAAACATAAGAAAAATCAAAAGAAAAAAAATATATTACGATCATGTGTTGGACGGCCCCGATTTTTAAAAAAGGTCATTTAGTATCCACGTATTTCTCCAAATTTACAAGTTGATCTTCTGAATTTATAACAACAACAACAAAAATATGAATACATGTCCTTCCTTCCCATCACGCAATTTCTTCTGTAGGTAGAAATTTCGACACCCGGGCAGAAAAATTTCTCCGACGACCGTCACCGGCGAAATCCGTCTGTCTCATCCCGGAGCGAGAGAGTAGAACCCTAAACTTTCCACCGCTTTCGGCCTTCTCCGATTGATCAACGGGACACGGTAACCCACCAGTAAAATCCACCCGCTCCGCCGTGACATCATCACTCGTTACCATCACTTCGCCGTCGACGACTCTGAGCTAACCCACCAACTCCTCTGATTCATCATCTTCCGAAACGATGAGCTCCTGCCCTCTCCTCTTTTTTGCCTTCATCTTCTCCCTCTTCAGCTTCACTCAATCAGAAAACCCTAGAATTCGAGTTACTTTTTATACACACACACACACACACTCTCTCTCTCTCTCTCATCTGTAGACTTTCTTTAACCTAACAGATTTTCCTCTATTCATTACTGTTGGTCTCCTGCTCAACTGCGGCGCAGCGGCACCCACTGACGCCGTTGGCGGTCTCCTATGGTTGCCGGACTTCGCCTTCATCTCCGCCGGAGAATCTCGAAGCATCTCCTTCCCCAGTCTCCTTTCCACACTATCCACCTTACGCTCTTTCCCCCGGGGCACCCCCACCGCAAGTTCTGCTACATAATTCCCACCTTCCGCGGCTCCCGCTACCTTGTCCATACAACCTACTTTTGCGGCGGGATCAATGGCCCCGGCGACCCTCCGGCATTCGACCAGATCGCTGACGGGACATTCTGGACAGTTGTCAACACTACGGCAGATTACGGGGTCGGCGCGGCGTCCAACTACTAAGGGGTTTTCTTGGCCAGGGGGACAAAAATTAGGGTTTGTCTGGCTGGGAATGATTATACGGATTCCAATCCGTTTATGAATACTCTGGAGATGATCGTTTTGGAGGATTCGTTATATAATTCCACGGATTTTAGGAAGAAAGCCTTGGGTCTGATCATGAGGAGCAGGTTTGGGTATGATGGTCCTATCGCAAGGTAGGGTTTTCCTGTTTTATTCTTTGAATTCGATTGATAGTCTTGTACTCTCATGCCCTCTGCAAAAACTTAAGGCCCCGTGTTTGACATATTTTATTGGGAAGGAACTGATTTTGAGCATTTCAATTCCAATTGTGGGCGTTTGTTTGGCCTTTTTCGTGGGTTTAGGTTTTGTCCCAAAACCTATTGGTTGCCCGCTCCAAAAAATACTTATCCCCCAAAATTTTCCCATTCAGTCAGTTTTTCTCTTAGAGGCGCGATCCTTTCTCCTTCCCGATAGGCTACCAAGATGAGTAGAACTCCCTTCTTCTTGGATATAGATGTAAAAACTATAGCCTGAGAACTCAAGTAAGACAAAAGATAATGGGTGCCGAAGCTCTGCTATTCCTCTTGCTATTCCATTGTATTTATAGAGTTTTTACAGGTGCCAAAATAGGCATAAAAGCTAAATAAAGACATGAAAACTGAAATAAACTGAACCTTTAAAAACAGTCTTTAACACTAAACAATAAAACGGAAACCCATAAAGATCAAATAAAAACATACGAAACTGCAATAACTGGGAACGGCAATGTTAATTCCAACATTCTCCTCCTAAACCTTGCCGTGCTTGCTGTCAACATTGATGAGGCCGATTTTTGACCTTAGTTCATGAAACTTGGTCTTACCGAGCGACTTTGTGAGGATGTCTCCTAGTTGGTCCTCGCTTCTGATGAATTTCACACTGATCAGGCCCTCTTCTGCAGACTCCCGGACGAAATGGTACTTTACTCGAATATGCTTGCTCTGTCCGTGGAGTACAGGATTCTTGATTAAAGAAATGGCAGACTGGTTGTCCACCCGCAGCATTGGTGCCTTCGGTGTTGTTCCCTGCACTTCTGCCAACACCCGACTGAGCCATAAAGCTTGACTAGCGGCATTTGCAGCCGCTATGTACTCCGCCTCGCAGCTTGATTTAGCCACCACCTTTTGCTTCATGGATTGCCAAGTGATCGGGCTGCTGTTAAGGAAAAAAATCACCCCCGTCGTACTTTTGCTTGTATCGATGTCTCCAGCAAAATCACTATCACTGAAACCAGTTAACTTGGCTTCGCCCTCCTCCTTCCTGCCGAACCAGAGCCCCCAATTTTGAGTCCCTGCTACATAGCGTAGGATATGTTTTACCGCGGCGAGGTGGTCCTCCCGCGGATCCTCCAGGAAACGGCTAACGTATCCAACCGCAAATGCTAGATCCGGGCGAGTATTAACCAGATACCTGAGGCTCCCCACAACGCTCCTGTACTCCGTTGCGTCGACCGTCGGCTGCGTACTAAGCTTGCTTAGCTTTAGGCGGACCTCCATTGGCGCTTGGCAAGGATTGCATTTGATCATGCTGCTTTTTTCCAAGATCTTGCCGGCATAGGCACCTTGACTCAGAGAGATTCCCCCGGCGCCCTGATGTACCTCAATGCCGAGGTAGTAGTGAAGCAGGCCGAGGTCGCTCATCTTGAAAGCTGCCGCCATCTCCCTTTTGAACGCCTTGATATTGCTGGGGCTTAAACCAGTGATCACAAGGTCATCGACATAGACCCCGACCACTAGCTGAGCGTCTCCACTTCGCCTGACGTAAATGGCGTGCTCCGAGGAACTCCTCCGAAAACCGAGCGATAATAGCGTGTCGTTTAGCTTTGCATTCCAGGCGCGCGGAGCTTGATGCAGGCCATATAACGCCTTCCGAAGTTTGAGCACTTTGTGCTCCTTGCCGGTGATGACAAAACCCGCTGGTTGCTCGACGTAGACCTCCTCCTGTAGATCGCTGTTTAGGAACGCCGATTTGACGTCCATGTGGTGCACCTCCCACCCTTCGTGTGCTGCGAGCGCAATGAGCAGGCGCACCGAGTCAAGTCGGGCTACCGGCGCAAATACTTCGTCATAATCGATGCCATGTCGTTGTGCGTAGCCCTTCACCACGAGGCGCGCCTTGTGTTTGGACACCGCCCCGTGCTCATCCCTTTTTACTTTGAACACCCATTTCACGCCTATTGCTTTGCGACCAGGTGGGAGGTCAGTGAGGGTCCAAGTACCATTTTCTTCGATTGACTTCATCTCCTCTATCATTGCCTTCCTCCAGCTAGGGATGTTTTCAGCTTCGGAGAATGAGGCGGGCTCATCGGCGCTTACTGCGTACAGCTCTTCGACTCCTAGTGCTCGTGTAGCGAAACCAGGCGGCGAGGCCGGCCCGATGATGTCGCTGATGCCGCGGTACCGGGGAGGCATATCAGTGTCGTGGTCGGCGTCGAGGTCGTCGTCGCTTATGCCGTCTGGTGAGCCGGGCTCCAGTTCTCCATTGACCGCGCCGGGGAGTGGCGACTGCTCTCCTGGTGCTCCACCTTCATCATCATCAGTTGGGTGTACTGCCTTCCCCATGGTCGCGTACTCCATCGTGAAAACATCTTCTCCACCACTTGGCTCGATGTCCTTGTCGTCGGCGCCCCAGTCCCACTGGGCTTCCTCTTCAAATATTACGTCTCGTGTCACATGGACGCGTTTCGTAGTGGGATCGTACGCGTGGTATGCCTTGGAGCCGCGCTCATAGCCGATGAAGATCATCTTTCGCCCGCGGTCGTCTAGCTTCTTTAGGTTTGGCGTCGTATTCCGGACGTATGCTATGCATCCGAATGTCCTGAAGTGGTGTACTGCTGGTTTCTTCCCATGCCACGCCTCGAATGGTGTCATCCCGTCCACGCTCTTTGTCGGGCACCGATTTAGTATGTAGACGGCTGTGCTTACAGCCTCACCCCAGAACCAACCGGGCAAGCCTTTGGCCTTCAGCATACTTCTTGCAGTTGCCACCACCGTGCCGTTCCGGCGCTCGACGACGCCGTTCTGCTGCGGGCTGTATGGTGCAGTGTGTTGACGGTGCACGCCCTCAGCCGCGCAATACTCTGCGAACCCAGCCGAGGTGAATTCGCCACCGTGGTCAGTTCAGAGCGCCTTCAATTTTTCGCCGGACTCGCCTTCTGCCCGCGCCTGAATCTCCTTGATGGCAGCCGCGGCATGATCCTTGGAAGGGATCGCGGTTATCCACATGTACCTGCTGAGATCGTCCACTAGTAGTAAGAAATATTTGTTTCCTCTGGGTGTCGCCGGCGTAATGGGGCCGCACAGATCACCGTGCACCAATTCTAACCGCTGCCGAGCCCGGTACTCTGCCTGTGCTGGGAAAGAAGTGCGCCTCTGCTTCCCAGCTTGGCATGCCTCGCACATTCGATCCACCTGCCCGAGCTCCGGTAGGCCACGCACTAGCTCTTCCCGAGCCAGCTTCCGCAGCGCCGCGACGTTGACGTGGCCGAAACGTTCATGCCAGCGCCACACCACCTCGTCCTCACGCCCGCGCACCGCCAGGCATAATGGTGGCGCCATTTTGATACGTAGAAGGTATAGACGGTTTGCCGTCCGGGTTACCTTTGCTAGAAGCTGTTCACCAGGCTTGCGGATTCTCATTACCCCGGCGTCGAGCTCTACCTTGTAGCCGTCTTCATCGAGCTGGCCGATGCTGATGATGTTTGTCGTCAACTGGGGAATGAAGTACACCCCAGGAAAAGAGCGGGGCTCACCGTTCTTGCACACGAACGTGACGGTGCCCCAACCCTCGATCTGTGCCACCGAGTCATCCCCGAACCGCACGGTGCCTTGCACCTTCGTGTCCAGCCTTGCAAAGGCGGCCCTGGATCCTGACATGTGGTTTGTGGCGCCGGTGTCTAGGACCCAGGTCTCCGCCTCCCGCGCCTTCTCCTCGCCGAGATGGGCGAACACCTTCTGCTCCCGGATCTCGATCTGGGCGACAGCTCCCATCGGCTCCGGCCCAGATCCGCCATTCCTGTGCTCCGGAACGGTTCTTGGCGGCGGTGAGGTGTCTAAGGTTGGGGATGACTTTACCAACAAGAGAGAAGCCTCCTCTTCGTCGTATGTTACGTGGGCCTGCTCCTGCTTGGGCTTTGACCAGCAATCACGAGCCCAATGGCCCAATTTTCCGCATCGTCTGCACTCGTCGCCGGTGGGCTGATTTGAATTAAGGGGCCCGTTGAAATTTCCGCGCCCATGGCCACCACGCCCGCGGTTGCGCCCGCGTCGTCCTCCTCCCCTATATGTGCTGCCACCACCTCTGGCACCATCGCCGGAGTGGTTCTCCGCCTCATGTTTCTTTCGCCGTGCGTCCCATTCTTCCTCCGTTAGATATAGCTTTCCTTCATGTTGTAGTGATGTCGGTGCTTCCTCGAATGTCTCCTCCGCCTCCCGGAGCCGCCCCACCAACTCGGCGACCGTCATGGTTGACACATCTAATAGTGTCTTGATTGCGATCGAGATTTGCTTGAAGCTGGGCGGTAGGCTACGAAGAATTTTGGCGACGATCTCGACATCCGGCAGATTTTCTCCGAGCGTGGAGAGGTGTGCCGCCATGTTGGTTAGGCGCAAAACATAGTCCTCGACGGTCTCGCCGTCGTTGAAACTGGCGAGGTCGAACTTCCGGCGCAGCTGCTGCGCCGTCGACTTCTTCACGCGGTCATCTCCGACCCTCATGGTTGCGATTGCGGCCCAAGCTTCATTGGCCGTTTCCTTCTTGGCGATTGTCGGCACCATCTCCGGTGGTACCGCGCTGCATAAAGCATCGAGCGCCATCATTTTCTCCTGCGGATCGGCGCCGGCTCCTTCAATGACGTGCCAGAGAGCCCGCGCCCTTAACTTCACCTTCATCAGGAGCGCCCAGTCGGAGTAATTGGTCTTGGTGAGCACGGGGTAGCTGTTCCCGCTGCCTACCTCACGAATCACCCTTTGGATGATGGCGTCGTTAGTCGAAGTGGATGAGTCGGCCTTCTCCATCGTTGCACAGGTCCGAGGATTGTAATCGCTCTGATACCAAATGTAAAAACTATAGCCTAAGAACTCAAGTAAGACAAAAGATAATGGGTGCCGAAGCTCTGCTATTCCTCTTGCTATTCCATTGTATTTATAGAGTTTTTACAGGTGCCAAAATAGGCATAAAAGCTAAATAAAGACATGAAAACTGAAATAAACTGAACCTTTAAAAACAGTCTTTAACACTAAACAATAAAACGGAAACCCATAAAGATCAAATAAAAACATACGAAACTGCAATAACTGGGAACGACAATGTTAATTCCAACAATAGACACGAAGGTAGATGGTTAAAAAATTAGAAAGTGGTGATGAAGAAACCAGAATTTGGCTACCATGAGTTCTCATTTTTATGCTACAACCATGAAAATAAGAAGGAAAACTTGACGTTGAAGTCGAGAACTTTGCTTCAAAGTTTAGACCATAGTTTGGGCCGAGGTTATTAGCCCAGCTGTACAATCCCGTGTTCGCCGAAGGGACTCAGGCAAGCAGGCGGGTCGACCCCAGCCCGCGCCTCCAAGGGTCGCCCAGGCGGGCTTGCCTGGCCCGCGCCCTCCCAGGCGGGTCACCCTCTGACCTGCGCCCCTTAGGCGGGTCAGTCCTGCCCGCCTCTCCTAGGTGGGTCGACCCCCGGTCGCCCTCTGACCCGCGCCCTCCCAGGCCCTGCGCCTCTTAGGTGGGTCAGCCCTGCCCGCCTCTCCTAGGCGGGACGACCTCCGGACGCCCTCTGACCAGCGCCCTCTCAGGCGGGTCAGCCTCAGCCCGCGCCTTCCTAGGCATGCCGTCTCTAACCCGCGTCCCCTAGGCGAGCCAGCCCTGGCCCGCGCCTCCCGCCGAGTAGAGGCATTGAAGGGCTACTCGCACCAGTCCCCAGTGGGGGGGATTCCTTACCATTTTGCTCCCGCTGGCCTGCCCTTAGCCAGTCGAAACCGCGGAGCCTCGCTGTTGGCAGACCCAGGTGGGCTGCATATAGTTGTCAAGAACAGCGGAGTTTGGCTGTTGGCAGGCCAGCCCAAGGAGCTTTCAGTAATTTCAGGTCAGCAGAGGTTAGTTGTTTTCAGATCACCTTCAGGAATCTATAAATAGGACCCAAGGGGTACCTCAGAGGGCATGCTTACTTTTCTCCCGGTCCTCTAGCGCCTTCTGAGGTACCTTAGTCCGAAATTTGGCTAATGAGGGGAAGCGCTCAGTGATCTTCCGGGTGTGTGGTGGGACCTCCGCGTCGGGCCCTTGGTCTAATACTTTGCCATCTTATCCTTGTTGTTTTTCTTGCAGGAACGAAGTAGGTGCGCGACCACCCCTTCCCCAAGGGCGAACTCCACAAGAGACCGATTTTCGGTTTTAACATTTTTGGTGCGGTGAGCGTGGACAGTGGTCAACACAGAAAATCTTCAGCGAGCTCAATGACTGGAGTAGAAGGGCAAGGATCGGACAAGACCGACTCGCCACCCCCTCCCCCTCTCGCCACCCTGGGGATGCTCGAGGATTTCAGGCAGGAGGTTCTCGACATGGTCCGATTCGCGCTCGGCGTGCTTGCCGAGTGCTCGACCCTAGCGATTCCGGCTTTCGCGGATCCGGCGCGGCGAGGTTGCGCCCGCCAGGCGAGCCGGGAAGGAGGTCGCCTAGGAAGGCCGGGGTGCCGAGCTCCCCGGGCGAGTGCTCTTCCTAGGTTCAGGAAGTGGCGGCAGGTTCAGCGAGTTGGGGGCGCGAGACCCTCCGGCTCGCCCAGTGGGGGGTGATAGCCCCTTCAGCTAGTTGGTCTCTTCGGCACCAGTTCCGGATGGGTTCAGGGAGCCCGAGATGTCCTACTACACCGGGAAAGGAGACCCGGTCTAACACGTCCAGTGGTTTGAGGACGTGGTCTCGATCCGGCAGATGTCGGATGGCATCAAGTGCAGGCTCTTCGCCATCACTCTAAAGGAGAAGGCCAGGGAGTGGTTTCACCAGCTTCCGGCCAGTTCCATTTACTGCTTCGAGGACCTTCGTCGGGGGTTCATGTTGAGGTTCACAACCTCGAAGAGGAGGAAGAGCGAGTCAGAGTCCCTGTTCCGCATCAAGCAAGGGGTGAATGGGACCCTTGGGAGCTACGTCGATCGCTTCCAGGAGGAGGTCATCCAGGTTCAGGAGATGCCGGGCCACACTCTGATGATGTCCTTCAACCTGGGGCTGCTGCAGGGTTTCTTTCGACTGGAGTTGAAAAGGATTCCCCCCTCTCCTACGAGGAGTTGATGGAGAGGGTGGCGAGAGAAGTCGATGGGGAGGCGTCGAACCCGGAGTTTTCCCGGAGGTTGGCTAAGTGGGCTATGGAGGAGGAGAGGCCCAGAGGAGGCAGAGGTCGGGAGGAAAGAAGAGCTGAGCCTTGGTATAGGGAGCAACCACAACAGTAGCCCAGGTGGGGGCGCCAGGAGCCGAATCATTGGCTAGGGTGGAGGCCCGAGTGGCAGGAGCAGGGGGAGAGGAGAGGGTTCCGCGGAGGGGACTACCGCCAAGGAGGCCTGGGCCAGTTCTACCCTCCAGGTGGGAGGCAAGGCCAAAAGCCACCCCTCCCCGATCATGAGGAGGCTATGGCCATAGCCATGGGGGAGAGGAGAAGAGCAACGCAGAGGAGAAGAAGGGAAGTTAGGGTGGAGTTACCCTACTGTGACTTCCATCGGGAGGAAGGGCACGCCACGACCACGTGCCCGGAGTTCCTCGAGATGAGAGGAAACAGGGAGCAGCAACAGCAACAAGACCGCCAGGGGTTGAGAATTGAGGAGGTCCTGCCTCGGGCAGAGGAGGACAGGTGCGAAGACCGGGCAGATGTGGGAATCCGGGGAGGGATCGGAGCGATCCATGGGGGGCGGGGATCGAGGCTTCCTGTAAGACGAGTCTCCACACCATGTACCGACAGAGCGTTGGCTCCACATCCCAGACCCCGCCCCCGGAAGAAATAATCACCTTCACGGCCAAGGACATGTCGGGTCATGAGGATCCCTTTTGCGATGCACTGGTCATCCAGACGGACATCGAAGATTTCACCGTCTCTCGGATCCTCATCGACAACGGGAGCTCGGTCAACATCATCTTCAAGAAGGCGTTTGACGCGATGAAGGTGGAGGCCAGGAGGGTGTTGGCCTCGGATGGGCCCCTGTTTGGCTTCTCGGGGGAGAGGAAGGAAGTCAAAGGAGGGGTAGGACTCCATGTCTCTCTGGGGGGGGGGGCAGTCTCGCAATTGCAAGTTCGTCATTGTGGACTCCCTTAGCAGCTACAACGCCATCTTCGGGAGGCCCCTCATCAACGCCTTCTGCTGCATCCCCTCGTCCTTCCACCAATGCCTGAAGTTCAACGTCGAGGGGGTCCAGGTCCGGGTCCGCGGAGACCCTAAGATGGCAAGGGAGTGCTATGTCACCGCCGTAAACTCCATCTCATGGCAGGAGGGTGCCGAAGAGATGGGCGGAGGATGGAGGGGGCAGGGCAGGGGGCTGGCCCGGAGGAGATGGAGGTGGAGGAGAGCTGTGCCTTGAAGGAGGAGGTGAAGGAAGTTCGGGAGTCGGCCGAGGCAATGGCCGTGGAGGAAGCTGAGGAAGAGGTCCTCGCCCCCGAAGGGGGGGTGCTGAGGATTGGGGGGGAGCGGTCTTGTCTGGAGGATACGGAAGAGGTGGTGGAGATGGAGGTTCTCACCCTCGGAGGCAGGGTGGAGAAGGTTCGCGTCAGCGGGGGGCTGACCTTGGAGGCCCAAGGCAAGATGCTGGAGTGCATCCAGAAGAATATGGACATCTTCGCTTGGAGCGCTGCAGAGATGCCTGGGATCGACGCCGATGTGTCCTTCCATCGCCTCAACCTGGATCCGGAGGCTCGCCCCATCCAGCAGAAGAAGAGGTCCATAGCGGACAGGTTGGCCGAGCCAATTCGAGAGGAGGTGTCCAAGCTCCTTAAGGCCGGTTTTGTATCCGAGATCCAATACCCTGGTTGGGTCTCCAATATTGTAATGGTTAAAAAAGGAGACGGCCGGTGGCATATGTGTGTTGATTTTTCTCTTCTTAATAAATCATGCCATAAAGATTGTTACCCCTTACCTCAGATCGACGCGCTGATTGACTCAGCCGTTGGTTTCCCTGTAATGAGTTTTTTAGATGCATTTTCAGGTTACCACCAGATAAGGATGCACCCTCCCGACATCAAAGACGTCTCCTTCATCACTGGGGATGGGTCCTACTGCTATAAAATGATGCCCTTCGGGCTAAAGAACGCAAGTGCAACTTATCAAAAAATGATGAATAGGGTCTTCCGAGAGCAGAAGGGAAGGAACTTGGAAGTGTATGTTGACGACCTCATGATCAAGAGTCAAGACGACATCTCTCACCTCCAGGATTTGGAGGAAACCTTCGCCACCCTGCGCAAGTACAAGATGAGGTTGAATCTCTTGAAGTGCATCTTCGGGGCGAGCAAGGTAAAATTTCTGGGCCATCTTCTCACACCCGCAGGGGTAGAACCCAATCCCGACAAGGTCCGGGCAATTATGGAGCTGGGGTCACCTTGGAATGCAAATGAGGTGCAACGATTGACAGGGAAGCTGGCAGGGCTGAGCTGGTTCCTCTCCCGGTCCGGAAAGAAGTGCTCTCCCTTCTTTAAGACCTTGAGAGGAGGCCAGAAGTTCGAGTGGATCTCGGAGTGCGAGGAGGCATTCCAGGCCTTGAAGAGGCAGCTGACTCAAGCCCCCCTGCTCCAGGGGCCAAAGGAGGGGGAGGACCTATTCTTGTATCTAGGGGTCGGGGTGGAGGCCCTGAGCTCTGTTTTAGTTCGGGAAGAGGGGAAGAAACATCTCCCAATTTATTATGTAAGTAGGGTGTTGAGGAAGGCCGAGCTCCGCTATCCTATTCTGGAGAAGCTGGCCTTCGCTCTAATCATCTCGGCCCGGAGGCTCCGGCCTTACTTCCAGGCACACTCGATCCGAGTGGTGACTGATAACCCCCTCCGCAACATCTTCGAGGGGGTGGAGCATTCGGGCAGATTGACTAAGTGGTCGGTGGAGTTAAGCGAGTTCGACGTCGCCTTCGTCCCTCGCCTCTCGATCAAGACCCAAGCTATGGCCGACTTCCTGACTGACTATGCGATCGAGGTGGCGGAGGAGGAACTCACTCACCTGGTTCCTTGGAAGGTCATGGTGTACATTGCTTCGGGGAGGCATTCCCTCGAGGCGGGGGTCATCTTGGAAAGCCCCCAGGGAACAAGGATCGAGCAGACAGTGGTGGTACATTTCCCCATCACCAACAATCAAGCCGAGTACGAAGCTGTGATTGCGGGCTTGCGCTTGGCCAGGGAACTAGGGGTGAATGATGTGGAGGTCCTCACTGACTCCATGGTGGTAGCTTCCCAGATTAACGGGGAGTTCGAGGCGTGGGAGCCGACTCTGCAGCTCTACTTTGCAAAGGCAAAGGGAGTCATCGGCACCTTCCAGACTTCTCCATTCGACACGTGCCTAGGGAGGAGAACGAGCAGGTAGATCAACTGGCAAAGCATGGTCCCCGGGTGGGGGGTACCATCAAAGATCTCTTCCGCCCATCCATCGAAGAGGGGGAACTGATGGAGGTGGAGCAGCACCCCTCGTGGATGGATCCCTTCTCAACGTTCTTGTCCACTGGGGAGTATCCTGAAGGGATGGACAGGAAGAGACTCAAGTACAAGTCGGCATACTATATCATGCGAGACGGCCAGCTATACCGGAAGACCCACTCTGGAATGTTGGCACGCTGCGTGGCCGAGAGGGAAGTCCCGAGGATCTTGGAGGAAATTCACTCCGGGGAGTGTGGGAGTCACTCCGGGAGTCGAACCTTAGAAGGCCGGGTCATCAGGCAAGAATATTTTTGGCCGAACCTGGGCCACGTCGCGGCGAAGTTCACAAAGGAGTGTCGTAAGTGCCAATTGTTCGCTCCCCTCCAGCTACAACCAGCCCAACGCCTCAGGAGTATCACAGCCCCCTGGCCATTTGCAATCTGGGGAATGGACTTGGTCGGGCCCTTCCCCCAGGCCAGCGGCCAGAGAAGGTTCTTGCTCGTGACGATCGATTATTTCTCTAAGTGGCTGGAAGTTAAGGCGCTGGACAAGGTAACCTCCCAGGTCATCAGGAACTTTGTATGGGGGGGGAGATCATCTGCCGTCACGGGTTTCCCCAGGCCATTGTCACAGACAACGGCCCTCAGCTTGCCAGCGCCGAGTTCATTAGCTTTTGCGGGCAGCTCGGGATCGATCTCAGGTTCACCTCGATTCATCACCCCAGGAGCAACGGGCAGGTGGAGGCGGCGAACAAGATCTTTGTTAACCTCCTCAAGAAGAAGGTAGAGAATCTGAGAGGAAGCTGGGTGGAGCAGCTCCCTTTGGTGCTCTTGACCCTTAGAACCACACCCAACACAGACACAGGAGAGACCCCTTTCAAACTCTCCCATGGGTGCGAGGCGGTACTTCCGACAGAGTTCGAGGTCCGAACCCCTCGGGTGGTCGAGACAGGAGAGGGCAGAGAGGAATGGAGGGCCGAGAATGAGGAGGAGTTGTGGCTCTTACTCGACATGGTTGAGGAGCTGCGAGACCTCTCCGCCATCAGGCAAGAGGAAGCGAAGAAAAGGATGGCCAAATACTTTGACAAGCACGTCAGAGTCAAACAATTCGCGGAAGGAGACTTGGTCTTAAGAAAAGTGGATGTCGTAGGGAGGTCAGACACCGTGGGGAAGCTCAATCCCAACTGGGAGGGACCATACATTGTACAGGAGGCGTTGAAGTCAAGAGGGTACCGCCTCCGGAATGTGGAGGGCGAGACCCTAAGTCTCACATGGAGTGGTGATGACTCAAAACATTTTTCCCCTGAGTCATGTAAATGACATTTCAGTTCCTAATAAAGCTTCTTTTGGTGAACTTGTGCCCTGACGATGAAAAGTGCAAATGCAAGTCTGCCTCAGACCCCGAGCAGATCCCGCTGTCAGGCTCCCATCAAGCTGGCAGGGCTGTAAGTCACTCGGAGGAGTCTGCTCCAGACCCCGAGCAGATCCCGCTTCCAGGCTCCCATCAAGCTGGCAGGGCTGGAAGTCACTCGGAGGAGTCTGCCCCAGACCGCGAGCAGATCCCGCTGTCATGCTCCCATCAAGCTGACAGGGCTGGAAGTCACTCAGAAGAGTCTGCCTCAGACCCCGAGCAGATCCCGCTGCCAGGCTCCCATCAAGCTGGCAGGGCTGAAAGTCACTCGGAGGAGTCAGCCCCAGACCCCGAGAAGATCCCGCTGCCAGGCTCCCATCAAGCTGGCAGGGCTGGAAGTCACTCGGAGGAGTCTACCTCAGACCCCGAGCAGATCTCGCTGCCAGGCTCCCATCAAGCTGGCAGGGCTGGAAGTCACTCGGAGGAGTCAGCCCCAGACCCCGAGCAGATCCCGCTGTCAGGCTCCCATCAAGCTGGTAGGGCTGGAAGTCACTCGGAGAAGTTAGCCTCAGACCCCGAGGAGATCCCGCTGCCAGGCTCCCATCAAGCTGGCAGGGCTGGAAGTCACTCAGAGGAGTCTGCCCCAGACCCCGAGCAGATCCTGTTGCCAGGCTCCCATCAAACTGGCAGGGATGGAAGTCACTCAGAGGAGTCTGCCTCAGACCCCGAGCAGATCCCGCTGCCAGGCTTCCATCAAGCTAGGTAGGGCTGGAAGTCACTCGGAGGAGTCTGCCCCAGACCCCGAGCAGATGCGCTGCCAGGCTCCCATCAAGCTGGCAGAGCTGGAAGTCACTCGGAGGAGTCAGCCTCAGACCCCAAGTAGATCCCGCTGCCAGGCTCCCATCAAGCTGGCAGGGCTGGAAGTCACTCGGAGGAGTCTGCTCCAGACCCCGAACAGATCCCGCTGCCAGGCTCCCATCAAGCTGGCAGGGCTAGAAGTCACTCGGAGGAGTCTGCCCCAGACCCCGAGCAGATCCCACTGTCAGGCTTCCATCAAGCTGGCAGGGCTGGAAGTCACTCAGAGGAGTCTGCCTAAACTCCAGGCAGACCCAGCTGACGGGCCTCGCCGAACAACCAGGGTTGGACGTGACTCTGAGAGCTCGCCCAAACCCTCCCACTGACCAACAAAGGGCGGGGCGCCATGGTAGGCGCATCGCATAAGAAAAAGCTAGCCGCCCGCGTCGCGAATGATTGAATCGATGGGTCGACGAGAGGACCTCAGCGGGTCAGCGAGCCAGGAGTGCTGACCCCGACCAATACAGATCGGCGAGCCCTGGGGAAGGGATATAGGCGGCGAAAGCTCGGCCAGGCCGGCCCGCGCGAAGTCTTCTCACACACTAGCCTGGTTTTTCTCGTCCGATCTACAATGTAGGTGGAGTGGCGAGCCCGGACAGAGGATGAGAGTCGCCTGCTCGCATCGCGGCTAACTAACGTCCCCTCACTCCTAAGTCTAAGTTTTTGATCTCGAACTAACAAATGACCTCACTCGCTCGCAGCAACAAAGTAAAAAAATAGCATTCAAGGCAGAGTATAAACCGCGAGTGCGAGAAAAAAGATATTTTCATTACAGTAAAAAGAAAAACAGAGTTCTTGAAGTACATTCTGGGCAATAAAAAAGGGCGACCGTTACAAAATCCGGGCTTTGGCCCGCAACACCGCTGCGACAAAAGTTAGGTGAGAGCAAGCCTCTGGCGAGGCGAGCGGCGAGCCCCTTATACACGATGGTAGGAGCCGTCGCCCGGCTCTGGTACTTGAAGGAACAGCTCCGGTACCACCTCGCTCATCAGAAGCTTGGCACCGTCGTCCCTGAGGAGGTTGGCCCGCTGTAGCGTCTGGAAGGTGTACTTCGCCGCGCCGGCCGCATTCTTCTGCATCATCACCTCGATCTCGTGATCGCTGTAATGAGCGAGCTTGCAACCGCTTGTAGACGGCGGCGGGGCAGCCGCTGTAGCCTCCAATGCGTCTACCCGCTTCTGAAGTGCCTGCTTCTCCTATTGGAGGGTGGCGATCTCGGTGCCCAGTCGGCTGGCCATCGCCGTGTCCTGCGAAAGGGAGAACCACCGAATTAAGTCGCACAGAATGGAGGAAAGGCTGAGGCGAGTTTAGAAACCTACCGCTCCGCCTAGGTACTGAGCGAGAACGGCCTCGGCCGTGTCGGCCGCTTCCGCAGTTCTTCCGCCTCCTCCTGAGTGAGCTTGCGGGCCGCCTATTTCTCGTCGACTAACTTGTTGAGGGATGGGGCGCTCTTGTCCAGCCGAAGACACCGCA